>FIZR01008667.1:0-13495 GCA_900060175.1 Ferrisia virgata
AGTGGTGTATAGCAGAAAGTTCAGCATTGTAAATAGAGGAGATACTTTGGATCTTATAGTTAGCGACTTGGTTGTTTATTGAAAAAGCATAGCCTGTGTGGTGTGAGGGAATTTTTGAACCATCAGTGAAACATAGAAAACGAGAGAGTTCTGAAATTTTGAATGCTTATTTGCTGTGTAATATATCATAGGAAAGTCGCCGCGAGCTTTTGCAGCCTCGCTTTGGGTCTCAGGGGTAGCTGGTCTCCCAAATTTGAGGAAATACCCGAGTTGATGATATTGTTGTCGTTTTCACATAAATTAAAACCCCCGAACACGATAATGAAGTCTGATTCATAATTTGATCTCGATTAATATCTTATTTCGGGCGTATTGCTACAGGAGTAAAAATTAATTTTTTCGTAAAAAAATTTAGCGGTAGCTTTTGTGCTGAAACAACTGACTTCGTATATATTATGTGAAAATTGTGAAAAGCTGAAATTGGAGGGATTTCGAGTATTCTTAATTGGGGAATATTCTGCGACTTTGAATTTTTCCGTTAATTCTTAAATGATTGACATCAAAAATTTCTATCGAAATGGAACAAAAATTCGCATACTTCGCGTCGTCATCGTCTGATGGAAAACAGTCACTAGGCGAATGAATGATCGAATTTAATTCACGACATGGTTGGACGGTGGCGCGGTGCGGTGCGTTCATTTCATTTTACACGCGACAATAAACCTATTGTATTTATTTCAATCATATGGTGAAATATCTTTTTCATCGGTCAATTCGAACGACTGCCTATGGTATTGTTATCAAAACAACGATAAACGATATTTAGTGGAAATTAATTCGCGCAAGTCAGACGCACCTTGCAGTAATTGCAACGAATACCGGGTACCTAACCAGTTTAAAATATTTTTTACTTTCGTAAAGAGGCAAATACCGCATTCGCGATCGTCGTATTATTTTCGAATTAAACGATTCATTCCGAGGCAGTTTTTTTTTTTTTTTTTTTTTTTGCCAACTAATCACAGTACCCAACAACCTATAGGCTACCTACAGCTACGTGCAAGGTAATGTATCTAACAAACTTCTAACTTAGTGTAACGGTACTTTCTACACGACAGCACTTATTAATTTAAAATGTAGAATAGCGAATGTGCACGCGCCTAATTTCACATTGCGCACAGATATGTGCTTGGTAAGGTACACGGAATTCCTCTTATTATTACGTAGCTGTACGTACAAATCATTTTACAAACTGGAAGCAGTAGATTCTCCTCATCAATACAGCGATCGATAGATGGACTGGTATCATATTATTTACGTTTTCAGGCGCTCCGCACGAGCGAGTAGAATATAAATATGAAGAAAATACTGCAGCGTAGTAACGCGATGAAATTGCAATTTTGGGGATCAACGGGAGCACCTGCTTGCGCAGATACCTCGCCTGGAATATCGGTGTCGAATTCGTCCGCAGTAGTCAATTTTCGAACTCGAATGGACCGTGGACATTTAAAAGTGATAGCAGAATCTCGATCTCAACAAAGGTCAGTAATACGTACAATTCAACGGTTGCATTCATTCGGTAATTAAAATCAGAAAAACCCAAGGACTTATAACATTTTTTGGCTCATAAACATCGTCGTATGATTGAGAAAACTTGATGAAAGATTCAAATTCAACGAGAAAAATACATCCGAAATCATTTAATAAACCCCCATTTTAGATGTATTTCTCCGCCCATTTTCCACCATATCGCAGCGTGGTAAAGAAATTTTGAAAATTTATTCGAATTCGGCGCGAAAAATGCATTCAGAACGATGAATTTCAAGCCCCCGAAATACAGAAAAAGTCGAGTTTTAATGTTCGTTTATTCAACTTGTTCGGTTTTCGACAGTTTTCGCGCATTTTTTTTTTTTTTTTTTTTTTTTTTTTTTTTTTTGGTAAATGTTGGCACATTTTCTGCATTTTTACGCATTTTTGGTTAACTTTTTTTGCATTTTTTTCAATAATTTTTCACCATTGTTATTTACATTTTTAGTGAATTTCAATACTTTTCACCAGTTTTTGTGAAATCCGTCAGTTTTTCAACACTTTTTCTTCAATTTTGACAAATTTTTTTACGAGCGCAATATTACTTTTTTTTAAGATTTTTTTTTTCTCATATTTTAGGGAAATTTTCATAATTTTCAACACTTTTATACGAATTTTTATCAATTTTCATCAATTTTTCCTCATGTTTTAGTACATTTTCAACACTTTCTGGCGAGTTGTGTCAATTATTAATCACATCTAGATACATTTTTTCATCGGTTTTTCCAAATTTCTACTCATGTTTTGTTTAAATTTTCATAATTTTCTATAATTTTTTGCGAATTTTGGCAAATTTTTTTTGTTAATGAAATTATTTTTTTTTTGTGAATTTTGACAACATTAATTTGCACTTAAAAGTATTTTCATTCATTTTATACAATTTTTCCTCATATTTTGAGTAAATTATTACATTTATCATCACTTTTTTGCGAATTTTGTCAATTTTCTTTTCACATTTTAACGCATTTTCGTAAATTTTTCACAATTTTTCTCGGTTCATGAGTGACTTTTTATATTTTTCAACATTTTTTTGAAGACTTCTGCCAACTTTTTTCTTGTGATGAAAGCAGTTCTATGATTTTTTTGCGCATTATATAACTTTTTTTTACAATTTTTCTTCATATTTTGCGTGAATTTTTACAATTTTTCATTAAACCCGATTTTTTTTTCATATTTTAGGAAAATTTTCATCATTTTACATATTTTTTTGTTTTTTCAAATTTCAACAAACTTCTTTAAGAAAAGAAAAAAAAAACTAATCCTTTTTTAAGTCATTTTTGTAGTATTTATGGAATTCAAATTCAAATTTCAATTTCTTCGTACGTAGGACTTCAAAAAAAACTCATTCGTTTATAAAACTTGTAGAAGCTATATTTCTTGAAAATTTTCAAAATAATATAAAATTAACGATTCGAAGAGTACTTTTTGCATTGAATTCGAACTTGTTATCAAAATTTCTCTTTTGAATTTCTATAAAATTATGTGTAAATAATAATTACGAATATTTTACGCCGACGACATTCACGATTCTTCTGCAGAATTTTTGAAGAACATCAATAAAACGACAATGTTTTCGACATCGTTAGAATATATAGCGAAAGTAAGTATAACTGATAATTTAGTATAATTTTTTTACGCATCGTAGCGCATTATTAAATGTTGTAAATTTATCAAAAAAACTCGATCATTTCGCATTTTAAAAAAGATGCTCGATTATTGAACGCTGACCAAAAGTACGCCATGAAACAAGAAAATTAATTAAATATAAATGTTCTATCAACTGCTCAAATAATAATTGTGAAAAATCGCCGAGGGAAATTTCACTGATAATATTGGAAAAATTATAATTTCTCGAAATTTGTTCAAATCAATGAGAAAATCACTACGAAAGTTTCAGAAAATATAAAAAAAAAATGGTGATAATTATTTTCATGGCAAAATCAATATAACACTAATTTTAATGTTTGGACTTATTGAATTTTTGATCAGTGCTCGAAGATTTACGTCGTGAATCAACTCTTTATTTGTTGAGTTACACAGCAAGATATAATATCGTATATATGAATATAATAAAATACTAGTCTACTCGTTCGTTCGTATCAGTTAAATATATTTGCTTAGCATTTACTTCATTTACCATACACTTCCAACTTCCATTCTAATAACTGTTCTCATCTTCTGCTACTATCGCCATTAATGATGCAAATGATGAATTTTTTTTTTTCAAATGGAAATTTAGGAGAAAATATTTGCAGGATTTAAATGGAATGTAGATCAACTACGTACAAAAGAGTGAAAATAAGCTTAATTAATTATTGAAAAAAAAAAAAAAAAAAAAAAAAAAAAAGTTCAATGTACAACGTACTTGTTATCTGTGACGTCAACATAATATATCGCTACAATCAGTTTAGGCCGAGTTGGCGGCACAAAACACAGCTGTACAGATAAACCAGTACATTTTAAGCCTGAAATTACAACAACTCTGTGGACGAGAAGAGCAGCTCCTGCATTTGGTGTTATCTTGTGTCGGTGGTGCTGCGAAAATTCAGCTTATCGATTCACTCATAGAAATTTGAGGAAGAGCAGCAGCTTTTGGTACTTATAACTAAAGCAACACGCTCGTGTATTTTCGTGTTACTGCAGCAGTGTTGGTGTATTTTTGTTTGTTGTTTTTTTTTCTTGTTTCGCTGCTGCAGTAGTTATCAGTTCAGTAACAATAATAGTAATAGTAATAGTAATTTGAATCGTTGATAATTTTTTGGATATCAATCTGTATGGGTTCAATGAGTTCGCTCGATAGACTGATGAGTATCAAGTAGCTACGGCGTATGCACAATTTGTTCTCTATCATTGTGTGTACCTTTCTTCGTAACCAAGTAACAATAAACACAACAAGAATCACTCGTATACAATACTCCTCGTTCGTGTAGTAGCAATTCGAATACTCTAATTCAGTTGGTAAGCTTATTTACTCAATTTTTATTCTTTTATTTTGTAACATTATTATCGAGTGGTGTTGTTTTTGCTCTCTTTTAAAACCGATTTACAGTGTGCCAAATTTTCAATACTTTTTTTTTTCTACCTACTTTCGTAGAATTTTTTTTCTCTCTATTTCTCAATTTTTTTCACATCTAAACGAAAATTTTTTTCTCGTGTATTTATCGTTAACGCGCGCTAATTTTTAAACAAAAGGTAAACCGAGTAATATTGATATGTTTTCAACCGAATAGGTGACCTTACGATGATGGTGGTAGATATCAATTTCTACACACCCTTCTTGGTACCCAGTACCCAGTACCCAAGTACCCCTTACTCCGACTTTTCCTCTTTATAACAATGTACCAAACTACGACGTGATGGAAAAAATTACCTATACTTGATTTCGTTTTTATCAAATCAGCTTTTAAACACGATTTCCACACATCCATATCATCATCATTATCATCATTATCATTATCATCATTATCATCATCATCATCATCATCATCTTCTTCTTCATAAGCAAAAAAAAAAAAAAAAACAAACAGCCTTAAATTGATTTTTGTACAATACCTAATCGATGAACTTTAGCGCGATTTCACTCGCGAATACACTCGCACAAAACATACTTACGCATATTTTTTTCTCTCAAATTTCTTTGAACACTCAAAAAAGTTACACGCCAAAATTTCAAAACGCATCTATACATTCCTACGCCACATATTCATTCGCTTACGCTGTATAAGTAATAATTATTATTTTTTCGTTCATTTTCAATATTTTTTTTTCTCTCTCATATCAAGTAGGTAGGTACCTAGAACTACACGCACGGTACCTACCTTCTTCGAGGTCAATTCCGATTTTTAGATTTAGTTTTTCTTTTAGTTTTTGTTGTTTTTTTTTTTTTTTCATTTCTTTTGCACTGCATGTTTATTGGTTTATTTGTTTTTGTTTTTTTTTTCTGCGCTATGTTGCAAGATTTTATCATGCCGCCGGGTTATAACCTAGCGTATCATTCGTTGCCTGATAATAATGTCTACAAAAGTACCACTATTCCGGAAGCTAAGTCAAGCATTTTAGAATATTTTAAAAAAGTTTTCAATAACGCCAATACTTCTTCGTCGCACTTTGCACCATTGGCTAGGCGCTCTGAACCATTAATTAATCCGGCTGCAAACTCCAAAGCTACTATCGTTACAAATGACAGGTTAGTAAAATGTATTTTACACCTTATGCCCGAAATAAATACGTACTCGTAAGTTACGATAAATGTAAGCGAACTGGACTGGCCCTACACAGCGTTAGTGCTGTGTCGCCATTGCAATCGCATCAGCTAGTACTGGTTTTCTTGTTATTCTGTATCGTAATTGTAATCGTAATCGTATTCGTATTCGTAGCTGGTATGTCTGTAATTTTATTCTTTTCAGTATATACCATTCGGTTTTTTGTTTTAACATTTTTCTCTCTACTTTTTATTTTTTGCTCCCATCTTATTCGTCACGAGCATCTCGTTCTGTAGCCTAATTTTTGCATAAAAAAACACACTTTCGTATTATTCTAAGCACACTATAACGATATGCTTTTCGCAGTCGGTGGCGTATTCGAGTTTTTCCTTAGGCCAGAGGCTTGATTAATGTGCATAAAAAAAAACTTCACTTTTAAGGCACGAGTAACGGCCTCATGAGGCTGACCACACAGAATCTTGCGTACAAAAGATAACAAGCAATTTTTTACCAAAGATCTGGTATCGCAATATTTATGCATCGTACGTCGAAACTTGGGTTAAATTTTAAAAAGGAAGGGCGGAAGGAAAAGGGGAGAAGTTCCAAGTTGCGCAGCCAACGACAAGAATGTCTTTACATTATTAAGAAATACAGTAAGCAAAATTGTAATTATATTTAAAGAAAAAGAAAAGCACCACAATGTGTTGCTTTTTCAGCCTAATTTTCATAAACTAAAAAACACACCTACGAGAGTATTATTCATTCGTGGAATAAAGAAAGGATCATTCTGGGATAGTTTTTCACGAACAGCGGCAGGAATAAAGTTCGATATTGGAGGGAATAGCTGAAACCCTCGAAAGACACATCTGAGACTTCCTCTTAGGACAGTTCGGATGGGAGATATGCGAAGAACGAACCCAAAAAATTGGAAAAACTGCCTAAAAAAAAACTATTTTTTCGGGTCTGTGACGAAGTACAACGGGGCTGAAAAGTCGAAACCCCCCCCCGCCCCTCCTCAAAAGCGCATACCAAATTTCAGCTTTCTAGTTCAATTTGGAGGCACGTCAGGGAGTGGAATGGCCTTTTTTCCAAGGTCGAAAAGAGGTAAACTCTCCCACTCTGCCCATATTTGTCTTCCTAATTGACCTAGGAAGGTGATTTTTTGATCGATTGGCTTAAAAAGGAATAATTTTTTACCCTCAGCTTCCCCTCTCCTGAATTAGGATAACTGAATTATCATCCAAGGTCATATCAAATGCGCCACCAGTCCAACTCTACTGCCTAAATTTGAACTACTTCGGTCGGTGTCGAGCTGGGCAAATGATTTTTAGTAATAAATAAATACCCGATACAGGCAAAAATGGTTTGAATGGTCTTCCAGGACCCTAAAACGGAATTTCGTTGATATTCCCCGCTGCATCTGCCATAGATCGGTAGTTCGTAATAGCCTGGCTTTGATTGACGACATGACATAGGAAATCGGGCTAAAAATTAACGAAATTTGTTACCTTTCGAGCACGATGTTTATATGGTCAGTTGGGTTGAAAAGTCGAAAGCCTCCCAAAAAGTACATCTCAGGACCTCTGTTAAATCTACATAACGAATTTCCACCACTTCGTACTTCAATATGAAGGGGAGATATGCGCGCTACAAGCTCAAAGAATAATCACAAAACCCCGATATGAAAGCGCATTTTTTGGACGGGGGGGGGGGGTTTACAATAGGATACAAAAGTTGAAAACTATTACAAGATATATCTTTCTAGGACCTCTACAAAAAGTATACGTAAAATTTCAACCTCATACTTCAATTTGGAGGGGAGATATACGTGGAATGGCCTTTTCTCAAAGTCGAAAATGAGATGAAACCCGCACGCCTCACTTCCTAATTGTCCTAGGAGGATGATTTTTGGATAAGTCATACAGTTTCGGATTCCCTATGGATTGGCTCAGAAAGGAACAACATCTGCGATTTTTGCTTCTCAAACCCCCACCCCCCTTTCCGTAAATTTAGGCACAAGTGAATTTTAACTGAAGATTACACCTTCTCAGATACATCTAATTTGCCGCCAAACTAAGCCTAATTAATCGAATTGCAGCCATTTTGGCCAATGTGTGCGTGCGTGTAAGGGAGGGGAGGGTAAATAAAAATATCTGAAATCGTCAAAAATGCTCTTGGACCCCAAAACGGATTTTGTTGATATCCTCTGCTCTAGGTCGATAGACCTGAATAAGATGGCTTTTACTGACCACTAATGACTGTAAATGAAATTATGTTCGAAAATTGTGATGCCAATAATTCGATATTGAAAAAATTTCCATACTCTCTTCATTCATGTTTTTATTTTTTTCGTATTATTTATAAGGATAATGAACGTTTTCATTTTCTTCAAAATTTGTTCTGAGGTTTTTATTTTCGTACTTGTTAAGCCCATTTTTCAATTTTGTCCTTTTTTTCGGCCTTTAAATACTATACTTCCAATCAGTTCAGCCTTTGGCCTCTTGCTTGCACACGCCACTGTACTGTTCCGACCATACTCGAATGTACATCGCATTGTACATGCTGTAAACGTAGTTCTACCGATCGAAAGTAGGTATATTTAGTAGGTATAGGTAGTGTAGGTATACCAGATTATTTAAAGTATACAATAAAGTAGCTGCATTACTTCACAATCGCCGCCACACTTGCCTCATTATTATATCATCGCATCGCCATTTATACGTATAAATTTTATACTTTTATATACTTACGTAGGTAGCGTACTAATTTTTTATTTTATCACGATGGAAACGAAATAAGTATCATCAACTGAAAGACTACACCATCCCCTTGACTGATCTTCCCATCCTATGAAATTCATCGTTTTAAAACTCGATGAACGAACAAATAACGATGTAAAAAGGCATTCTCCTCCTCCTATTCCTACAGCGAATAGAAATTGAAAAAATCCTAGTTTTGGTACCACAAATTCCTCGAAATTTTTTTCCAATTCCCTCGTTCCAATGAACTGATAGTATTATGTATCTAATTCGTTAAAGAAAACGATTCATTATCGCTTCTTAGCAAATTTTTTTTTTGAAAACTATCTTTCCAGATGTTTGATTCTTGAAATTCTCGATTCAATCGCATTTTTTTTTTGTTTTTTGTTAATTTTTTGTGCGATGCTTAAAAAAAAATCGAATCTAACTGTAAATTAACCGTACTTACCTGTTCTAACGTCCATCGGTCCGAACCAGCTTTAAAACGCTTCCGATTTTCGAGATTGATTAACAGAAATAAAAGAAAAACGAAAAATAACGAGGAATAAATTGTTTTTGCCCCTTTTTTTTAAATGCCTAAGCTTTTGTTGTAGATTATTAGTAGAAGTTGTTTGTACATAAGAATGTATGTTATTTATAGGAAAATGCCATCGTCTACAGTTTCTGAAGAAATTAGATTACTTAGGTAAGATATATTTTGTATTAGTATTCTTGACTTTTGGTTTCGTCTCTTTCTGTTTTCTTTCTTTTTATTTTTGGTTTTTTCTTTCGTTTTTATCGTTTTTTTATTTTTTATTTTTTCATTTTTGTCGTTTCTTCTCTTTTATTGGTACTTCTTTTTGGTTTTGTTGATTTTTTTTTTTTTTTTTTTTTTACGTCGAACATTTCGTGTTCATTTTTTACAACTTTTTCCACTTGTTTCCGTTCTTTTTTCTATGTATTTTTAAATTTCATCGTTATCGTAGTTTTAATATTATTTCTACAAAAATAAGCTATATTATAACGATACAGATTTCATTAGGTAGTATCGGACGTAGATGTATGTATAGTTCAACGAGCATGCGTGTAAATTATTATTCATTTACTACTCCTTTATCCTCGTTGCAAATTTTGTAATAGGAATAAAAATTAAATGAAGAATTGATTTCGTAATCACAAATAAGACCGCCTTAAAAGTATTATTAAAAAAATCATTTACCTAAATATTCTTGGAAATCTCAGTGAAATTTCCAACTTTAAAATATGATTCGAGCAGGTAGACATATTGTAAATTAAAAGCAAAGAAAAAAGAAATCAACTAAATATATCCAAAACTATAAATCGAAACAATACCGATTCGATGGATAAAGTTGAGAATTAGCAGAGATCAAGTTACTACACAGCCCCCCCCCCGGTTCCAGTGTAGTTCACCAATTAGAATATTGATGTGAGGTGGATTAATTGCAAAATTTTAGTACGCAGATACTTGAAAAAAATTTATAAAAAATTTCATTCAATTATTAACAGCAACATAAAGCTACTCGCGATGTTCTAAGAAGGATATGAAAACGTTTGATTAATTTGATTCTATCGTTCGAAGAAGTAAATCGACGAATAATTTAGAGCATAGGTTATAAAACCGTTCGCGTGCAACGAAAATAACTCTTACTAAGAACGTAGAAAGGGTGTGGTGCAGAACGTATGTGTACTTGTAATTTGTGGACGAACAAAAGCACACAGAGCGATAGGTATAATATACTCGATCGTCGTGTTTCAAAATTCGAGGCTAGATTATAGAAAAAGGTTATTGAGGTTCTTCCACTCATCCTCGCTTCTGTATAGAAATTTCACGTCGTATTTGATGGAAAACAGCAAAATAGAAACTTACGAAAAAGGGGTAGGTAAGCTTCAAATTTGTCAAGAAATTTTTTCAATATTTACAACTGATTCCTTAAAATTTATCTAATGCTAATTTTTCTCGAAACGTTAACAAGAAAGCAAGTTTTACAGTTGGAAAGCGGGGGCATTGATATACGAATCCGGCGTTTATTTTTCGTCCGAAACACTCGTTGGTATATTGAGTCTTTTCTCTCCCCCCCCCCTCCCGCATACAGATTTGCCCATAATTCTACAATTACGTTCCTCGGCAAAAAATTTTAATTACATTTTGATGTAGAATTAAACGCTTGACAACTTCACTTCCATATTCATTTTCAGCGCATTGGCCATAATTTCTGAGAAAAACGCATTTTTGAACATTTTTTGAGTGATTAAAACAGCCCCTTTAGTGGTAATAAACTTTACGTAACCCCTCAGGGTCCGAGCTGCAGCAATTAAAAGTTCTCTTTTGTCAATGCCCCGAGATGAGAATTTTTGGCAAAACTCGTGCTGATAGATCCATCATTATTATGAACATTTGTATTAAAATCGTATTAAAAAAAAAAAAACTTATCGATATTCTAAGCGAGAGAGCTAGAGCGGGAGAATTTTTTCAGTCCTTCAGTCCTACAATTTTTTTAGTCATACCCAAAAATGTTTCGTGAAAATTTTGAAAATCTGAAATCAAAGGTATTTCACCTATGTATGCTTTCAAATTTTGAAAATTTTCAACTTATTTTGGAATTTTATCGACCTACTTTGAAGGAAGGAAGGGAGGGAAGGAGTAAGGGAGAGGAGAACGCAACGGAATACATTTTTATGGTCCTAGGAAATCACTGAGACCATTTTCGACCAAGTATGATATTTCCATTGTGTTAATTTTTTCATCCCGCTCCCCTCCCATCATCGTTCTTCTGAAACTAAAAATCATTTGCTTAACTCGATATCGACCAAAATCGATCAAATTTGAGAAACACGCTTCGATTTGCAAAGAATTTGATATGTATGAGTGGGGACGACCTTAGGTCAAAATTCAATGATACACGATTTTAGGGATGAGGGCGTTAAGGGACTAAGATTGCATAAATTTTTCGTTTTTCAACCATTCTAGAGGATCAAATGTTGTATAACACATTCAGAAATCGGTGACATGGCGAGGTTTCTCATTTTTTGAGTCAGAAAGAGCCCATTTCTCACATATCTCCTCTGAAAATTGAATAGGGAGGGGAGTTGAAATTTGGTATGTAAATGTAGTACAGATCCTTGATGTCAGCCTGCAGATTTTTGTATTTATCTTATTTTCTACTCTGGTCGCAAACATTAGGCTTACAATGTAATCCGATTCAATTACACTACCACTAAATGAGAGATCTCTGATACATCATTTGGCACTAACCTACTTTCACCCAAAAAATATTAAAAATCCGTCTGGCATTTGAATGTTGAAAGGAATGAAATGCAGGGAAACACTACTCTCGTGTGCATTTTATATTTTATTATTTCGATCCAAAGACAGGAAGTTGGTACATTTTCTTTTTTGTAGATCCAACATCAAAAAATATCAGATTTCTTCGCATTGTTTGAAAGATATTTTGCTCTGGCAAATGTAGGGACATCTTTTATCGACATCGTATCGTGTGAATTATGTGGCAGGTGGGATTTGAGTTGAACCAAACTCTATAGAACATTTACTACTCCATTTCGATTTGATTCAATTTTGTTTCTTGAAAAATCACCGATCAGTAAACGATCTAAACTAAAATAACAACTAACTGATGCACGAATGATTTGTCAACTCTTCGTTTTTGTCTATTTTCTCTTGAAAAAAAAAAAAAAAAATCGAACAATAACGCAGACGTTTCTAAATTCTCGTGAGAGAACTATCGCGACTATGGTACTCCCTCCTCCACCCGGTGAATTTTTACTACCTGACCTTTGGGTAATTAGGATGAATTTCCCATTCGTTCAGTTCTCCATCATATCATCAACGCTAACAACGTAGTGTAAAAAATATAGGTCATCATTGTAACTATAATGTAAACGTTCGCGTTAAACTTTATCGACGATTCGCTTGAAATGATAATTTTTGGTGCGAGTGTATATTGAAAAACAAATGTCAACTACTGAATAATGAAAAAAAAAAAAACATCTCCCGAACTGCGCCAACGAATATTCATTCCTAAAGGGTGTGAACCACATGTCACGGATATGGGTTTAGAATAGAATATAGGTAGGTAAACTTAAAAGGTCGTAAAACAAAGGTCCGTGGGCTCACGGGCTCCAGGGAAAACTCGGTAAAAATAATTTAAATATTCGCAACTCCGCGAATTTACGTACGCAAATATTTTAGAAAATAATTCGCGTCGTAATTTTTCATCCAGCACTAGGCGAACTGCGAGATCGAGTAAAATCGCTGGTAGTGTACGAGAGACGATATCGTGGTTCTCGAACTTTGTTTGTTATAGCTTTGTAAATACGTATAGACGTACGGTAGTTGTTAATAAATTGTATGAAAAATTTTTGAGTAGCACCGCGACCGTGCCTCGCCTCGTCTCGTCTCGTCTCGCCTTGTCGCGGAAAACTACGCGCCATCGTAAGGTAAAATAGGGCGTTAGCGGAGGCGAATAGATAGTTTTTATCGATCAGTGCCATACTCTCTCTCGTATACTGACGACTACGACCAAGTCGGCTAACTCGTGTGTAACCTTACTTTACTTTGTGGAAATATACAGGAAATGTAAGAGAGTGCCGCATTTTAATGCTTCACTTCTCGCGTATGCTCCGTACAAATTTTACTTGCACTCTTTCCCTCTCTCGCCTCCCCAGCGCCCTATCCTACCCAGCCTTGCACCTACACTACTAGTACATCTGTCCGCGTACCTTATTTCGGATTTACCGACCGTTCGATTTCGCAGAATGTATGTAAATTGTATACCCACCCTTACCTTGCCCATATGTATTGTAAGGATTAGCATACCTGCTATGTTCATTTCGAGTACAGGTACGTATAGATTTAGATGCCTAATGCGTATTTCAACGCGTCAATCATCACTTGTCGAGGTTGGAGATCATTCCCCCCCCCCCCCTTTTTTT
>FIZR01008675.1:0-13366 GCA_900060175.1 Ferrisia virgata
CACGGCGGGTAGTGGTTTTTAGCCCAGGTCGATTCCATAATCATTAGTTTAATGGTAGTATATACCTCTCTCATGAATAAAACATTAGGTACGAGGTAAAAAAAGTAACTAAGATTATACTAAATATTACTAATGAACACACCTCACCTAGGTAAGCTCGGAAGTGAGGACTGCCGAAAAAAAACCATGTAGTAGGGACACTAATGTGCCTTTTGGGGAACTCGACTTTTCAGCTCTGATGCACCTCTTTAGTCCTGAATTTGTGGTTTTTTCTCATTTCTAATATTTGTTCCTCCCATGACCCGTTTGTAGATGCCCTCGGTGTACCTTATGGGGGTTTCAACTTTTTAGCCCCGTTGAACCTTTCCTACCCGAAATGATGATTGGGAAGAACGCATGGTTTGCTTTTGGGGGAGGGGGACGAATAAAACTGGTAGGAGACAAAAAGTTTAATTTTATAGTGATTGAGTATTGCTGTTTCCAAGATAATTGCCACGATTTGGAGATCCGAGATTTCATGTAGGATTTGATATCAGATGAAAATCATGTATTGTGGATAACTGCATAAGTATGTAAGGCTTTCAAGTCTGCTTGATCAAAGACCTTGTGACTTTGTTGTCAGATATAGCGAAATGATTTGGGATTCACATTATATACGCAAAATGAATACCAGACCGTTTAAGGGTGTTTATTAGGGTGGGTCAAATTTTGCTTCTTTTCGAAATCTGTAAACTGGGGGGAGGGCATCACAATATTTGCGAAATCACCTCAAAAAAATATGGTACAAATTTAAAATTTCCAACTGAATTTTTTAAACTTACAAAAATGACTAAAGATTTGCTAATTTTTCAAAATTTTCAAAATATTGAAAAATAACTGTTTTAATTTTTTTTTAGTAATAGAATTATCACATATATTTATACCCAAAATTATCATTGTTAACTAATTTTCGTCACTTTGCTTTTTTCAGTTTGTTTTTTTTTTTGGGGGGGGGGGGTGATTGGCTATATTATATTGTCAATTTAAACCAACCTATTACAGTCTATCGATATATGGTGGATAAGGGGGTGGGATATCAGCAAAATTCGTTTTGGGATCCTAGAAGACCATGCGACCATTTTTAGCCATGTCAGATATTTATTTAATTTTAATTTTTTCCACCGAAGACTACAATTATTTACTCTGCTTGATACTGACCAAAATCGCTGCAATTCAGTCAATCGGTTCAGTTTAGCGACAGATTAGACATATATGAGTGGAGATAACCTGGGGTAAAAATTCAGTCATGTCCCAATTTGGGAGAGGGGGTGCTGCAATACCAAAAACGTAAAAATTGTTCCTTTTTAAGCCCAATCGAGAGCCAATCCAAAGTTGTATTACATACCCAAAAATTAGCCTCCTAAGTCAATTAGGAGGGGAAATGTGAAGGTTTTTCCTCTTTTTGACCTTGAAAAAGGACGGTTCCTTCCATATCTTCCCATCAAATGGAACTAGGAAGTTGAAATTTAGTAATTATATTGAGTAGGATTCCTAGATATGCCTTTTGGGAGTTTCGACTTTTTTGGCTCTATTGAATTCCCCTCCCCCTCACTACTGATTAGGTTCAACTCACATAAATATGATATCTAACAAAAATCAGGTTGAAAAAGTATCTCAAAGCGTGGTAAAAGGGGAAGGGAGGCGAAAAAAGTAGCGAAATAACGTCAAATGAACGTGGTGAAAATTTGGGGGGTCTTTAATTTGAACCTTTCGTATCCTGTTATTTAAAATTCCAGAATATTCACATGAAAAGAAAAAAAAATTCGTTTTCTGATTATTTGGTATTAACATGTCTTAAT
This sequence comes from Ferrisia virgata, assembly GCA_900060175.1. NCBI lineage: Eukaryota > Metazoa > Arthropoda > Insecta > Hemiptera > Pseudococcidae > Ferrisia > Ferrisia virgata. The sequence continues at coordinate 1,839 of FIZR01008675.1, forward strand.
GGATCTCATGAGACTAAAAAAAAAGTTTTTGTAAGTTTTTCTGATTTTCTCGGGTTTTAAAATTACGTTTGAAAATAGAAAAATCATTTATTTGGATTTTTTCGAGAAAAATTCGAAATTTTATTATTTCTGACGACGCATTGCGACGTATCAAATGAAAGTATTTTTATTTTAGAGTTTCGTCTCCCTAAAATTCAAAATACATAATTTTTACCATTTTTAAACAACATTTTGGAACTTTTGAAAAACAAAAAAAAGAATGGAGAATTTTTTTGTCTCATGTGGTCTATAATGACACGCTAAAATCAATGACGTAGTTAGGGTTGGCTCAAAGGAGGGGGGTTTCCATTTTTTTTATGTATTATTTTTTGAGCCTGATTTTATAAAAAGGGGGCAGCGAGGGCAAAATTTTGCAAAAATAGACTATTTTCGCGATAAAAAATTTTATTTTCAGGAGTTAAAAAAAAAAAACCAGCACAAATGTAGAAATATTGTAAGTTTTTTGGCCTCAGTGGTTGGTTCAAACCCCCCAAAAAACCTCTCCATTGGCTACGCCTCTAGTTGATTCCAAACAATTTTTCTTTAATAGTTTTTTTATGTTATTGTATGTAAATTAAAAAATTTTAAACCGATGTGGTTAGAGACCTCGAAGAATTGTAGACCGTTGAGACTGTCTAAAATGGACACGATTTAGGGTTTTTAGGCTGATTTTTTATACGTCATATTGCCAAAGAAACCAGGCAATCACAGTCTATCGACCTACGCAGGATGCGTAAAAGAGGAAGGATCAGCAAAATCTGCATAGATATATATAAGTGGAGATGACCTTGGCCATGAAGTCATGCCCAAATTTGAGTAAGGGGGTGCTCGGTCGCAAAAAATCTCAAAATTGCTCGTTACCTATTAAACCAATCGATAATAAATGTGTCAAATATAATCAAAAATCAGTCGCTTACGTCAATCAGGTAGGAAGTGAGAGGGGGGTGGTCGTCTCCTCTTTGACCTTGAAAATAGAGCAACTCTAAATTCATTCAAATTCTTCGAGGTGTAAAATTGCTCCAGGAATTAATTTTTGGATATGAGTATTGTCACAGTTCTGCATCCTCCATTGATTGGTTCAAAAATAATTTCTTTTTTAGATCCTTTGCCTTAAATTATAGACATACTTTTCGCAAATGATTCTGAATAGTTCCTTTCATTCGGTTCATTGAAATATTGTTTTTAATTCAATTGAATAAATTATAATTTTATAAATATTATTATTCTATAAAATTGTGTTATTGATTGAAAGTACGTGAGTGTATTGAATTTGAACAAATATGTATGTGTAAATATTTCGATTGAGGAAATTGATATAGATAATTTTCAAGTGTTTAAGAGAAAACAGTATTTCAATGACTTTCAATTTAATTTTGCCATCGAAAAATTTAATCGATAATTTTTTTAATTCCAAATCAGTCAATTATAATATTTTTTTTTAATTTATATTTTTTATATGCTTACGTAGGTATATTCGTGCGATTAATTAGTACCTTAGGTGTATTATTTCAAATTGCCAGTCTAAATCTTCATCAATTATCATCGCTATTTAATACGCATGTAAAATGAACGAAAATTGCACAGTAGTACCTTACTCAACGTCATAATTGGAATTAGAAAAAGAAAAAAAAAGCATTAAAAATCTAAACTTTCAGTTTGCAATTGTAATTAACACCTATCTACGTCACATTTTACGTGTTAAGAATCACAAAGATCATCTTATAAAGGTATATATCTATCTCTTTTTATACAGAAAAAAAGAAAGAAAGAATACTTTCAAAGAAGGTTATTCGCATGAAAAAAATTTTGAAAAACTCATGCGCAAAATCACGTGAAAATTTTCTGATAGAAAACCGTCATTAAACTTTTTTGTTCATGTATAAAATATAGACAAGACGTACTGAATAATTGAGTAATAATTATGTGCGTCTGGCTGGATACTAATGTTTGTATAATTTTTAAATTGGTATATTAGATATTAATCGATAAGTTTTAAGAATATTTGCTATAGGAACCTGTCTGATATTTGGTGAAGGGAAATTTGCATTAATAGTAGATTTAAAATTTTAGCCAATGAATAACGTGCGTATTGAATAAAAGTACAGCAGCGTCATGAAAAAAGTTGCTTATGTAAATTTTCTTTCTATAAAATTCGAAAATTTTACGCTTTTAATTTTTTCATCGTAATGACCATCTACTTATCAGCTTCCTTATTCATATAATCCATGCTGGGAATGGATGAGTGATCTAGGCATATTTGCCCATTACATAGTATTCATTTATTTTCAAATCTTAATGAACATTTATGTAGAACAATATGCCAAAAAAATAAGTAAAAAAAAGGACCCCAGGCAAGAATTTTATGTATTATAACATTTCGTGACTGGTGAATTACGAAGATAAGGGTGTAATATTATGAATTATTCGTGACTTTTTGAGAACTAATAGTCGTTTCATGAATGTCAAGGTGAAATAATTTGTTTATTGGATCTTTTCGAGTCAGGCATTGAAAAAGAATAATGATTTTTTTTTTGAGTTTGGTATCTACGTATTGAGTTGCAATTTTGCATGATTTTTTTTGTTCTTGATATGTGTTGGATTTTTCAAACTGCGATTTACTAAAGAAAGGAAAATTTAATCGATATACCTGCAGGGAAGGGAGGATATACAAAATTCATTCTGTGGTCCATAAAATTTACTTTGATCATTTGAAGGTGTGTCTGACTCAATAATAAGGTATTTTTATGCGGTAATCGAGACATAGTGAATATGATGACCTTGTGTTTAAAAAATTCAAAAATTTTACAAACGAGTGAAGAAACAAAGAATTACGAAAAATCGTAATTTCTGAATAAATCGCAAGAATATTAAAAAAAAAGGCATCGCTTTTTGAGCCTGATTTTCATGAGTTAAGAAGATATTCGAATCGTCTGCTCGTGGAATAAAATAAGGAATGCCCTGAGATGTTTTTTCTTGAACAATGATTGGTGTACACTTAGATATTGGAGTGAATAGGCGAAACCCCAGAAAAGGTACATCTAAGAACCATACTTGATCTGTATACCACATTTCAATCTTCTAGCATAATTTGGAGGGCAGTTATGGGCGAAACGAACTTAAAAAATAATGAAAACTGCCCAAAAACGTACATTTTGGAGGCTGTGAGAAGGTGTAATGGGGTGAAAAAGCCTGAATCCCCAAAAAGCATATCTAGGTTTTCATATACAAAATTTCAAATTCCTAGCTCAATTTGGAGGAGAGATTGGGGAGAAACAGCCCTTTTTCAAGTTTTAAAAGGAGGAAAACTCTCATATCTTCCATCCTAATAGACCTAGGAAGTTGATTTTTGGATATGTTACACAAATTTGCATTACCTATTAGTTGACTCAGAAAAGAAAAATTTTTACGATTCTGGTCGCTCAGCACTCCCTCTCTCAAATTTGGGCATAACTGAATTTTGATCTGAGGTCAGCTCCCCTCCAAAATATGAAATCTGTTGTCAATCCAAGCCTGTTTCCCAAATTTGGTAGATTTTGGTCGGTATCCAGTTGGAAAAATGATTTTTAGTTTTGGAAAACAAAAAAAAAAAAAATGTAAAAATGAAAATAAATATCTGACATGGCCAAAAATAGTCGTAATGGTCTTCTATGATCTTAAAGCGGATTTTATTGGTATCCCCCTTCACCATCCCTCCAAACCACCTTTGGTTGGTATTTCAACTTCCTAACTCATTTTGACGGGGAATTAGGGGAGAAAGAGCCCTTTTTCAAGGTCATGAAGAAGGAAAACTCTCATATCTTCCCTCTTAATTAACCTAGGATGCTGATTTTTAGATATGTTACACATCTTTGGATTGCCTATCAGTTGACTTGAAAAGAGAACAATTTTTGCGATTTTAGCCGCTCAGCATACCTTCTCTCAAATTTGGGCATAACTGAGTTTTGATTCGAGGTCAGCCCCATTCTAAAATATTAAATCTACTGCTAATCGAAGCCTATTTCCTAAATTTGATTGATTTTGGTCGGTATCGAGCTGAGCAAATGATTTTTAGTTTTGGAAAACAAATAATAAAAAAAAAATGAGAATAAATATCTGACATTGCCAAAAATAGTCGTAATGGTATTCTAGGATCCCAAAACGAATTTTTTGATCTCCTCCCCCTCCCATGCGTCGTAGGTCGATAGACCTTGTAGCCTAGTTTTTATTGGCCGTCTGACTTGGAGAATCAGGCTAAAGAAATTTTATCCCTGATTTTTCTAAGGCTTAGGAGAAAAGGTTTTGCCTTGAAAGAAATTACGATTTGTTATACTTTACCCCCTTCCCATTTCTAACTAATCTGATAGTTTAAATTTAATATATTGGTTGAGAAGGAACTCAAGATATACTGTTTAGAAGTGGATATCGTCAGTGTTTATTCAAACCACCCGGGGCTTTTTTTTTTTTTTAGAAATTAGACTAGTTTAATTTTAAAAATACCTCTCGATGATTGGACTTGGTATACAGATGAAGTAGGAACTTGCGATGTCTCTTTAAAAATGAGAGAAGTTTCTTGACCTTTGTTCTTCGTACCTTCCTAACTTAGGTAGTATGGTCTTGAGAGGCTCATTCTATATCGAAACGACCCAAATGTGGATTTCACTACGGACTTCCGATCTTACTCAAAATTGGTCTAGTGGAGGTAATTTCGATCTTAATCGGGGGGGGGGGGGGGGAAAAAGGGGGGGGTAAAAAGTACATCGATATTCAAACAGCATTCTCGAATTCGTAAAAATTAATGTACATTATTCAACTTTTTCGATTTGTTTTTTTTGAATTTGTACCAAAATTGAGGACTCTTGTACACCCCCCTCCCTGTACCCGGTTTTAAACTCCCATTTTGAAAATTCATTGGTTGAAACGTGTATAAAAAACATTGTTCATAGTTATGTGAATGGCACCCTTTAACGTATTTGCTCGCCATAGAAAGTGCAGCTTTGAGATTTTAAAATCCTGACCTTCGATTTCGAAATCCCTTTTTCGATTCTGTACTCAAAGTGACGCGTACTGATTTATCTAATAAGCCCAACTAATCTTAAAATGGCGACCCTTCACAGATCAGTGGTTTGCGAAAAATTTCAACAATGCAAAAAGTACGAACACTCTTTCTTTATCTTCTTTGCAAAAGGGTTGAAATTAAAATAACGAAATTGGAAATTTCAAGATTGGATTTGGGTCGTTTTGACGTAAAATAAAGACCGGGGGAAAATATATATTTACGTACGGATCCAATGAAATTACGGGAAAATACATATTTTTACTCGCAATATTTGTGATTAAATTGTTACGTAAATTTTAAATCTAGGCATATGATTAAATTCAATTGAGCTAATTCGGCGCCGGCAGACCATAACGAGAGTATAATATCGCGAATAATCCGAAGAATGAATTGAAAAATGTGTAAACTCCTGTGTCGCTATCAATTCAAATATACTCGTTACTTTCACCGAAATTGTAATTTTGTAAAAGTAGAAGTCATAAGTTATGTAAAATTTGACGAACTCCTATTTCGAAAAATAATACGAAATAAGTAAATATTTCATTTGAAAAACATAACGACTAAATCAAATTACGATAAAAAAAAAAGTAATAAAAAATGAAAAAATTAACAAATTTCTAGATATAATGACGATTTTTTCTATAATTATTACGTAAGTATATTTCTGATATGTTTAAGCGATCGTTACGTAATAAAAACATCCATTAATTGAGTAAATTTGAAACAGTGCGTAAAAAAAAAATTAAAAAGGCTATAAATAAAACGTAAAAAATACACTTACTTCGTCGCATTCGGCTGTAAAATGCCCAGGAAAAGATTTGAGTTGATATAAAAGGTTCAAAAACAAATACGATAACGGGTATCTACATTAAAAAAAAAATATTATCATTTTTCACGGTTTATGAACAAATGAAACCCGAAATGAACGCGATTAGATTGATAGATAATTATAAATTAATTTTTACGACGATTAAAAAGCCGAAAGATTCATAGGTTCGTGTACTGAGCCACTTACGTATTATGGAATGATGGACGATTCGAACATGGTCGAGACACGACGCGAAGCAATGTGAATGAATTTACGATATCTGTTGACGAGAAGAGAACGTTAAAAAGTGCTGTAGACAAGATACGAATGATACAAGTCGTGGCGATTTACTTTGCTCGGCAAATTTACATTATTTAGAGAGAGGTACTTGTACGAACACTACGTACTCGTAGACTACGCACTGTTCTATTCTGCATATCTTGTACGAATGTGATTTGGTAATAAAAGTATTAGGTGTACTCGTATGAAATGTGCATATAACGTCGCGTAACAATAATTTTTGAGCGTTAATGATTATTATGTGTTTTAATTGTAAAATACCGAATTTTAACGTTCAAATTAAACGAGAAAATTTTCGAAAAAGAAGTACAAAATTTGCGCGAAAATTACAACCATTTATGAAGGTAAATTTATGTGACGACCTCGAAGCGTAATAACTGTCGTTATAAATGATCTAATTATTATGTACGATTGTCGAGATGTATTTATCATTGTTACGAGAAAATAAAATCACGGGATGATTTAACTACGTCAGGTACGAGTGATTTATACCTGTACCCTAGGTCTTTCCTCTTATTCAGACGTACCATACCGCATACCTTTCAACATCGCAATAGGTTGTTTCTTTAAGCTTGATTTTCGTAAAATAAAGCAGATACGAGAATCGACCTTTTGCGAAAGAAAAAGGAAACGCTCCGCGATGATTTTTCTTATCCAGTAGGGTGGCGGAAGGGGAGGGGGTTACAGCTTCATAACTAGAGTGAATAGCTAAAACCCCCAAAATGCACCAGGAGCCCTACAAAATGTAAATTGTCAAATTTGAACAGCCTAGCTAACTTTAGAGGAGAGCTATTCGTACAACGAATTCAAATAACCAGAAAAAGCTGCCAAAAAACCACTTTTTTGGGGCTGTACGGGGGTGTCGGGGAGACAAAAAATCTAAATCCTCAAATATCGCATTTATAACTGCTACTAAATGTGTATGCCAAATTTAAATCCCGTTACTGAATTTGCCGTTTTTTTTCTTCAAGGTCAAAAATGATAAAAACACCAATATCTCCCCTCCTAATTGACCTTGGAGGCTAATTTTTGACGACATTAGGGAATTTTTAATTCTTAATCGATTGGTTTAAATACGAACAATTTTTGCCATTTTAGCCTCTTATCGTCCCGTTTCCTTCATTAGGGCATAACTGAATTTTGACCCAAGGTCATCGTCGTTCGAAATAATTAAATCTATTGCCCAACTACGCTCGCTGCCCCAATTTGACAAATTTTCGTCTATATCAAACCCTGAACAAATGAGTTTTAGTTTTAAGAAAAAAATATGAAAATGAAAATAAAAAGGAATTAATATCTATTAAAAAAAAGCACCCTTTGCGATGTTTTTCAGCCTGATTTTCGTAACATATTACAATCATGACTGTGGGTAGGAAGGGTTCGAAAAGGCTAAAAAGTTGAGACCCCAAAAAGGCGCATTTAGGGCCCCTATTAAATGTATATACCTGATTACAACTTCCCAGCTCAATTTGGACGGGAGTTATGCGAGGAACGAACTCTGAAAATTAGAAAAATCTGCTAAAAAACCACATATTTGGGGCTATAAAGGTGTGAAATGAGGCTGAAGAGTCAAGGCCCCCAAAAGGCACATCTAGGCCCTCAACTGATTGTACATACCAAATTTCAACTTCCCAGCTCAATTTGGTGGGGAGATAGAGGAGGAACAGCCCTTTCTCTGGGTCAATAAGGGAGGAAACCCCCATACCTCCCCTCCTAATTGACTTAGTAGGTTGATTTTTGAATATGTTATACAACTTTGGGTTCTCTATCAATTGGCTTAAAAAAGGATAATTTTTGCGTTTTTGACCCCTCAGCACCCTCTTCCTCAAAATGGGGCAAAACATAATTTTGACCCAAGGTCATCCTCACTCATATATATCTAATTCGACGCCGAACTGAGCCGATTGACCGAATTGGAGCGATTTTGACCAGTATCGAACGGAGTAAATGATTTTAATGTTGGGAGGGAGGGGGATAAAAAATGAAAATGAAAATGAAAATAAATATCTGACACGACAAAAAATTGTCTTTGTGGTCTTCTAGGACCCCAAACCAGATTTCGTTTATATCCCCCCTCACCCGGCGTTGGTCGATAAATTGTAATAGCCTGGTTTTTTCATAGACAATATTATGTTGAAAATCAGGCTAAAAGTAGTCCGAAAAGGTTTCGATATGGTCATCTAGGACCTTAAAAAATATTTCGTTGATTTTCTCCCCTCCACCAGTCATAGATCTATTGTCCGTACTAGCTTAGTTTTCATTGACAATATGACATGGAACATCAAGTTGAAAAAAGATCGCTCAGATGGGCTAAAACCGCCAAAACGCAAATCTAGGACTGCTACCAATGTACATACCAAAATTCAGCTTCCTAGATTAATTTGATGGAAAGAGGAAGAGGTAGAAGTCGATTTTTACGTGAATACCTGAAAGCTTCCAACATCTAAAACTTGTATTAAATTCGCATGAAAAATTTCAATCCCCTAATTTTGAAGCTAAATATAAACTCGAAAAACAGTAAACTCCTCCCCCAATTACTATTTGGGGCTGTTAGGTGGTGCAAAGGGATTGAAAAGTCATAACTTCCAAAAGGCGCATCTAGAACTCCTACGAAATCCACGTACCAAATTTCAACCCCTTAGCTCATTTTGGAAGTGAGATAAGCGTAGGAGAGTGTCTTTTTCATGATCAAAAAAAGAAGAAACACTCATTTTTTCCTATTATGTGACGTATCAGGCTAATTTTCTCTATAGATCGATTTAGAAACGAACAATTTTTACGATTGTAGCTCCTCAGCATTTCTTCTCCAAAATTTAGGCATCGCTGAATTTTGATCCAACGTCATTTCCACTCTTATGTTACAAAATCATAATAAATCGAAGCTCATTGCCCAATTTTCACAGATTTTTGTTGGTATCGAGTCGAGTGGATATGATTTAAGGTGGGCGGGGGGGTGAATGATGAGAATTAATATTTAACATATTCAAAAATGGTGTCAATGGTATTTTATTACCTCATTATGGACTTTGTTTCAATTATGAGAATGAGGAAATTCAACAATTTTTGCGATTGTAGCTCCTTAGCACTCCTCCTCCAAATTTTGGCTATAGCTGAATTTTGATCCAAGATCATTCCCATTCTTATATATCAAATTCACCATTAAGAGAAGCTCATTGCCCAATTTTGACTGATTTTGGTTGATATCGAGTCGAGTGGATATGATTTATGGTGGGGGGATGGGAGGGAGAAAATGAGGAGAATTAATACCTTGCATGTTCTAAAATGCTCTCAAAGGTGTTTTATTACTTCATCACGGATCTTGTTTCAATAAATGATCTGGTTTTATTTTTCTATCCTGAATGATGGCGAAGTGTACATAATAAAATAAATATTATCTTCTTATCATTGGGCGAAGTGTGTTTTAAAAATGCCAACGAATCAGAAACAATAAGTTGTTTTTAATGACGAATATATATTTAAAATTTGTTATGCCTACTTGAGTGTTTGAAAAAATTTGTAGGTAAGGAACTTATTAAAATTACACTTGGTTATTGTAAAAAAAAAAAATTACCATTAATAAATGAAAATGAATGTTCAATTTTGACAGGCATCTCGACAGTCGACAGTGTATTGGTATTTCAGGTGATTCAAATTACAGCATTTTCAGAAATCACTTCGTTCGAAGTCGAACTTGTAACTGGAGTTGCATTTTGAAAATGAACCGTCCCATTTCTACCAGCAATATTGGCATTCTGATCTTCGTGAGTGTAATGCCTTTGCATCGTAGAAACAGTACTAATTGTAAGCCTTTCGGATTCTAGTTTTTTGGTGAAATTATAAGCGCCCCTAGAACACGAAGTTAATATTTTTTTTTGTCAATAGTAATATTTTAAATATTAATTTGAAACTTCGGCACACTTACGCGTATAAAATACAAACGATAATGTTGATTGCTACGCTGATGAGAAATATAGTCGAAGGAAATGTATCCATGGTTTTTTGAAAGACGAAGTTGTACGTTGGATACGAAAACGAGATGAAAATCGAAAATGCATTGTAAACAGCGTTCAATCGACCTGCAAAGATAATTAATAATATACGGATTATTTTACCGAAATGAAAAATTGAATAATGAAATAAAGCTTACCGAATTCGTGGCTATCGTAAAACTTGGTCAGGAATGAGAAATTGATTGCGATTGCTATACCGTGGAACATATCGAGTAAAGGAACTGTTTATAAAGATAAATAGAATATTTTCAGTATTTTCATATGTACCTAGCTACCTACCTACTCGATAGGTATTTATTTTAATGCGAAAATGTACCAGTGCGAGTTTTACGTACCCAAATACAAATGCCAAAGTTGACTAGCAAAAACGTAACCAAGAGCTGCCCATACATCCCAAAAGCTAGCAAAGGTCCCAATAATTCCATCGTGTAATTTGCATAATTTGCTCAATATTACCGAGCAAAATATCGTACCTTGGGAAGAAAATGTCAAGATTACTATTCGAAAATGACTAAACCTAAATGTAGATACCGATTGAAATTATTAAACAGTAAGAAAACTGACTTTTTTCACAAAAATTGGGAATATTTTACCGAAAAGATTCATCGGTGAAGTGACGAGGAAGATATTTATTTGCAAAATTCATTTCCTAGCTCAGCAACGAATTTAACTCCAGTTCTGTAGCCAGGTAGCAGTTATAAAGGTTCTATTTTCAATATTAAGCCCTGTGGCTACTGTTTCGGAGAGTCCAAGCTTTTTTCAATCAAATTACCATTCCCATTTCTAGACAGACTCCTTTTATTCAAATTCTATGGTACAGAAGCGGAGATTGTTAGGCTGACTTTTTCTTCAGAGTTCAACGTTTTAATATTTAGCTATGGCTGCGCATTGACTAAAATTGCTAAAATTCGGAGAATAGTCTGATTGGTTTGATGATGAATCTTGGGGATGAAATTCATAGATGACCTTGGAATTTAGATGGAAGTTTCGGTGGGTTGCATAAATATGAGGATGTAAAATTCGCAAAGAATCGTTAAAAGTCCAAGGTACTGTATTCCTTTTCCTCGTGCGTTTTGAAAGCCGTAAGTTAAGTGTATCTTTGCGGGTTATTTTTACCCCATAAATCGTACAGAAATTCCTCCCCTCCCTTCAACAAGAATTCTCCTTTGAAAATATTTTTGAAACTTGTAATTTTTAGCCTGATTTTCTGTGTCATATTGCCAATGAAAACCCTGCTATTGCAGTCTATCGACTAATGACGGAGGGGGAGGGGGGGATATAAACAAAATCCGTTTTGGGGTCCTAGAAGACCATTAAGACAATTTTTAGCCAGAGG
>FIZR01008676.1:0-28891 GCA_900060175.1 Ferrisia virgata
GGGGGGGGGGGGGGGGGGTCAAGCCCCTCCAGATGTTAGATTAGCTCCATCCCTCCGCTCAGAAAGTTTTTTTTTGTACATGATAAGTATCTAGAAAATTACTGAAAATGTTTTGAAACCAATTGAATTAAAAAAAATGTTTAAAACATGAAAATTGATGAAAATATTGAAATTTTAGTAACATTTCGGAATGATTCTGCTAAAAACCTTGATCTTTTTTCTCGTAATACCTGCAAAATTGAAGTTAAAACTTCGAGAAATGCACCGTTTTTCCACTGAAAATCAGATTTTTTCCCCAAAATTTTACCCTTATACACTTCCATTTTACACCACAAATTAAGTTTCTAACCACCTCCCCCACCACCACAACAAAAAGGTTTTTAACTAGCTGAAATGTAAATATTCATTACATTTTCTTGTCTACCATCCTCGGGGCTTAGTCCCCCCTCACCTAATCATGAAATTCTGCTTGTGAATCAGCAACTTCCAAATACTCTAAATTCACTCAAATGTCAATTTTTCAAAATTTGGAAAAATCCATGAAAAAATCTTTTGTTTTTTTTGAGAAAAAAATCTTCGTTTCAATTTTCAGAATTTCTTACCATGGACTATGGATAAGGTAGATCGACGTGTTCAACTACGAGTACATAATTGTGATCCTATAAACCGGCGTATTTTGTTTTGGTAGTATGATAAGGGATCAGTTAGTTACTATTTTGAGGATAAGGGCGAGTGGCGATCGCACATGCGTCCCTAGGTGCGCAAAAATAAGTAAGCCTGGGTACGTTTAGATTTTAAAATTAAATCCATTAAAGAGCAGTATCCGAAGAGATTACAGATATTCGAGCATTTGGAGAGAAAATTTTTCTACGAAATTTCACCTTGGAAAATGCATTAATCGTCGAAGGTTTGACAGAAATGATTTATTGTTTATAGCTAAAGGAACGATAAATTCGGATCAATTAGCGATGAGAATTTTAAACATTGGACGAATACAACAGGATAAAATCGAATGGAAGGAAACTCAATGAACCATTATAAGGGGCATTTTCACTCGAAAAGGTTAACATAGCAAGTGTAAATCTATTTCTCGATACTTATATATATTTACCTACATAGATATACCTAGGACCTTAGACTATATTTATTCGGAAAAATTCCCTTTCCATAATCGAATTGTAATACCGAATTTTAAAGTAAATCCGATTCTAAAAGCTGAAAAAAGGTTTCATTCGTACAGAAATATAATATTTTTTTCAAGTCCGGAACCATCCGGAACTATACGAGTAAAAATGAACAACTACCAAAAGAATAGGTGTATACTTACGTACACCTACTTTTTCACGGTCTACGATTAAGCTTCGCCATTTATGATTCCACTTTTTATTTTCATTTTTTTTTTTCGCCAAACAAAAAAATTCTCGAGTAATTTCAGTGGATGAGTAAACAATTTTTTGCCTTTACGATCTTCTATATTTTTTTCCTTCTCGTATATATACATATATAACTACCTAATGCAGCTAATGGTAGTTTCTACATCTAAACGATGGAAAATTTCTCACTTTTTGCGAAAACTTCTCGCCTCACTCCATGAGGAATTCGAACTCATCGAGTTTATCGCTTACATGCCGGAGATAAAGGAACTTTTCAACTTTTCCTTTTCGCATATTTGTACCATTCGCGAACAAAAATAGTAATCAATTTATCAAAGGAAAAACTTTACATCGGTTAAATTTGGCGTAAATAAATGACTTGTTTTAATTACCTTTTAATGCAACTTAACTGTTGAAAATTTATTAAACAAATCGAAATGACTTTTTAGGAACGCAGGGGGTGAAGGGGAGAGGGGCAGTTTTACGCATGTAAAGCGAGTATCCACAGTAATTTGTAATTTATAGCGTGCGAGATAATTAATTCGTTTTGAACTTATGTGTGTGTATTGTATACATGAATGTGTATTTCTAAATGTGTCCTAGTAGATTTGAAAATTTCGCGAGTATTTTTTATAAATTTATCACATTCGGTGAGTTATTTGTTAACGAGAATTTATACAGCGTGACTGAACTGAGACACCTGATGCTATACGTTGTTTGTGTATCTCCACCTGTCTAGTATCTATCCAGCCTGCTAATTGTAACTTCTTGGTAAATTTAATTGATTGGGTATTTGTTTTTTTTTTTTAATTCTGTAGCAATCATGTGTAACGATTTCAAGATAAGTCATATTAGATGAGGATGGTTTTTTGCGAAGGTCAGTTATAATTTGTCAATGCCATTAAAGGTTAGCAACCTCATTTCATCCTTTCTTAATCGCTGTGAAATATTGAAAGCGTCGTGTCGATGATTTATCAAGTTTCAGCCCCTATGTAGCCTTTGGAGGAATTTCGAAATGCGTTTTTGATTTTTTGATTTGAAATTATAGTTCAAAAACTCGCGATGAAAGGTGATTATGAATGATTTTTGCACTTTTATGTTGAAATGTTATTGTAAAAAATTGGAAGAAAGATTTAAAATATAAAGGAAATTGAAAAAAAATTGTGGAATATTGCACTACATGTTAAAATGTTAACAAAGATATCGAATTAAAAAAATTGAAAAATAGAAAAATAAAAAAATTGATGACTTTTGCACTTTATGTTAGAATGTTGACATGGATATCTAATTTAAAAAAAAACAAAACTGAAAAATTTTAATGAAAAAGAAATTTAGGCACTTTTCCTTCCCAGGAAAAAATTTTAGATCATGGATATGTAACATATACATACATCAACATTTCAATATGAAGTTCTAAAATTATTCATAATCATTTTTTATCGCGAGTTTTTAATCACCTTTCAATCAGAAACATTCATTCTTCTCTTCGCTCCATTTTTACATTTAATTTTATTATTTCTATATGCAAAATAAAAATTATACAATCATCCATCATCACAAGATTTTGATCAAAAACTTGAAATCAAAAATTTTTCAATTTTTTTAATTTAAATTTTTTTTTGTTTTTACATTTTATTTATTTTTCAATTTTTTTTAATCATTTAAATTTTGTTATTTTTCCATTTTTATTATTCTTATTTTTTATTACTTTTCAATGTTTTCTATTTTTCAATTTTTTTTCTATATTTTAATTTTTTTATTTCTTTATTTCTTCTATATCAAAACGTTCTCATTTTTTTAAACTAGACATTCATGTCAACATTCTAACTTTAGGTAAGCGCAAAAGGCATTAATTTTTCACATTTTTCAATTTTTTAAGTAACATTTCAATATAAGAAGCAAAAGTCATTAATTGTTTTTTATTTTTTTTAATTTTTTTACCATTTTTACTTTTAAATTTTTTTATAATTTAATATTTGTTATTTTTAATTTACGTTTTTTTCTATTTCATTATTTTTCATTTTTTATAACCAAACATCCATGTCAACATTAAAACATTAAAGTAAAAAATTCATCACTTCATTTTTCAAATTTTTTAAATTTTTTAAATAACATTTCTACTTAATGTGCAAATTTTATTCATTTTTTTTATGGAGTGCTTCAACAACTTGGTTATATACACTCCTTAAGTAACAGGAAGGGTCAGCGAATCAAATTGAATTTGCGAGGCTTAGTTTTTTTATTAGAGAAAAGAATTTGTTGATTTCATTTGGGTCATTGGGAATTTGAGGGGGGTCTAGTGGAATTTTGAGTTCTGTCCGAATGTTATGCAAAGCTGGGCATTGGAATAGTAGATGTTGAACAGTAAGAGTGATGGAGTTGCAATATTGACAGGTGGGGGGGGGGGCAGATTTTTGATAGAGATAGTTGTGAGTTGGTTGTGTCCTATTCGAAGTCGTGTAATGATAACTTCTTCTTTTCTATCATTTATGGTCATCTTTCATCGTAGGTTTTTAAAAACGTTAGAATTTTTATTTTTATTTTTTAACTATTCATTTTTTTAGTAGATGTCCGCAGTTGATCCGTGATCAATTCACGTATCAACAGTGCAGTTTGACGCCAGTTGATTTTATGATTTCAAGTTGAAATGATGAAAAGATGTGACAAAAGTTATTTGTTGAGAAACAGAGTTAAATTTATACTGACAAAGTAAGAAGTATCAAAACTTACACTCTTTCGATGTTTATTCTTTGCATGCAAACGGTACTAAGTATTTAATTTCTTGTTTTTTTTCAATTTTTAATTAAAAATTTTTTCTATTTTTTTTATTTTTCAATTTTTTAAATCAAAAATGAAAAACATTACATCAAAAAGTTACATTTTCAAAAAATCACCCCAGCCCCAAGACATATCCATGTCAATTTGTTAAAGTGTTGGCATGGTTGTCTAATTCAAAAAATTGAAAGTAAAAACAATAAAAAAAATAGAAAAATTAAAAAATGGGGGAGGAGGGTGGCAGGTAGATATTGGAGTGAATACCTGAAATCTCTCAAAAGGCTTACCTAGGATTCCTGCTACATGAAAATGCAAAATTTCAACCTGTTAATTCCATTAGGAGGGTGATACTTCGGCCGTAATAATCTGAATTTTTTAAATGTAATTTCAAAAATCAGTTTGTTAATTGATCTTGAGCTAATTATACTATGAAATTAGGTACGTAGAATAAAATTTATGAAAAAATTAATCTACCATATATTTTTTTTTTATTCGAATCACCTACTTAGGTACCTGGCAACATACTACCTGGTACCTATATAATCAAAGTGGATGACAAACTCGTAAAATTGGCTATTACAAACATCGCGAGATTTCCATTGCAATTTATAAAAACTTTTTTCCAACGGGATGATATTTATTCTACTTTTTTTTTTGTATACATAAAACATTGTATACATATTCCTTAGGGAATTAAAAGTCATATTTATACGACTATCTCAACTATTTGCTCATTTGAGATATTAAAAGCAATATAAAGTTTTGCAGTATTTTTACAGCACTTGGAGGATTGTGTGTACGAATGGCAGTTTCGTTCAATTTGTTTTTTTTTTCTGATAAGCTGAATATACGACACAAGACGACGAGTAATACAGAAAATAAAATATTAGACTTATATTCATCTTCCATTTCCATACGACTAAAAGTAAATATACCTAGGTACACTGGGGGGTGAAACAAAATTCTAACTCGCCGGTGAAAAAAATTTTTGCTTCTTTTGATAGGTAGATTTTCCTGTATCAATGTCAAAATATACGATACTTCTTTACTTTTTCTTTTGAGAATAAGTGATGTGTACGTTGTACGGTAAAGGTACTTGAAGGAAATGAAAATTCATCAATGATCTCTTGACATGATGTAAGCACAGTCCACGCCAATATAAAGTTTTGTGTCCAATGTACCGTTTGGCTTTAAGGTGTCGGGTGAAATATTCAATATAAATTTGTACACAACTGATCCTATATAGTTTAAATCAAGTGCATTGTCTGTAGTGGGTCGAAATGGATAGTTAAAAGAGGTACCGCTTTCAAAGGATTTCCGAGTTTAAAGAATGTGGGCAGGATAACATAAAGTAGGTATCAGATGGAGGGTGCTTGAAAAAACACATACGATAGTCATAATTTAATCGTAGTTCTAAGTGATTACATGTACGAGTATTGCTTGGCTTTCAAACTTCAGCTCAGATAGCATACATGATTTTCTTTTTTCGAGGGAAATTATAGATTAGGCAATATGAATAGGCAATTTATCTTGTACAACTATTTTGAAATACACAAAGAACAATGAATATGACTACTCATAATACATACAAATGTACATGAAATGGATGAAACAGAAATGAACAATGCGTGAAGCAGAAATTTCGAATTCAGCGCAAAAAGTACTTCTAGAAAAGGTATTTTCATGTGGAAAATGTTGAATAAATAAATACAGTATGTATTTTTCATCAAAGTAAATTTTTTTTGTTAGATCAAAGCGTGGTAGAGAAATCCTGGTCCAAATTTGAATTCGTCGTGAAAAGTATCTCTAAAATATTTCGGAAGGAGATTAAAAAATTGCTCAAAATTAAAAAAAAAATGTCTCTAAAAATTGGAATTTAGAAAATTTTGGTTAAAAAATGCAAAAATTTAGCAATATTAACGAAAAAACTATGACTTATATGCTAAACCTATACACCAAATTTCAAGTTCCTAGCTGAGTTTGCAGGGAACTTATACAAGGAACAACTCAACAAACAAGAAAATTCGCCCAAAAGGGTGCAACGGGTCTAAAAATTCGAAAACTCTAAAAGGAACATCTATGGCCTCTATAAAATTTACATACCAAATTTCAAGCCCCTAGTTTAATTTAGATGGGAAATAGGAGAGGGATATCTCTTTCCTAAGGCTATAAAAGGCGAAAAAACCTCATATCTCCTTTTGTAATTGATCTAGGAAGCTGATTTTTGGATATATTATACAACTTTGGATTATCCGTCGATTGGTATAGAAAGGAACAGTTTTTGAGATTTTTGCTCCTCAACTAACCTTCCCCCAAATTTGGGCATAACTGAATTTTGACCAGAGATCAACTCCACTCCAGAATATCAATTCTATCACGATTTTAAGCCTATTTCCCAAATTTAATCGATTTTTGTTGGTATCGAGCTGAGCAAATGATTTTTAGGGTCGGAAAAAATAATAAAAAATGAAAACAAATATGTGACATGCTTAAAAATGATCGTAAAGGTCTGTTATCTGTTACCTGCCACCTGTTGCTGATTACCGTGCAGTGCACAGCAACTGGGCTAAAGGCACGGGGAATTTAGATATTTATAGGAGGGTAAGATGTTTGATTTTTGGAGGAATAAAAGTAGGATTTGAGCATATTGTTTAATTTCAGGAATAGTTTTTGGAAGGAAAATGTGGAAATGAGTTAAAGAGAGTATGACCAGTTCATACACAGCACAGGGCAACTACTTCATAAAGCATTTGAGTAGAATTCGGCAAAATTCTCAATGTTACGAGTTTCAATAAGCCTTGTTTACGGAGTCCATTTCAGCCGCTTTTTTTTTTTTTAAGTCTTCTAGGACCCCAAAACGGATTTTGTTGATATGCCTGTCATCCGCCGAAGGTAGATAGATCGCAACAGCCTGATTTTCATCAACAACATGACATAGAAAATCAGCTTAAAAATACTGAAAATTTACCAAATTTACAAAACAGTACTGTCAATAATAAAATTAATTTTTTTCCGTGTACCAGAACTTGAAATTTCAAATTTTAAATCTACTACTCGTGTTGGATTCGAATAAATCTTCAAAAATTTCACCACCAAGTCTCCATTTTGAGAGGGGAAAAATAAAATAGGCACTCGAAAGAAGCTTTCGAATGAAAATTGGATGAAAGGAATCAGCTATTGAATGACAAAGAGTAAAAAAAAAAGGTGGCTCGTGTAAAATGGTTCATTTGATAGCTTGCTTACTTTTTTTGATTTTGTGTCTTGTTATATAGTTCATCTATCTTCGTTGATATCGCGTTGCATCATCTAAAAATCTTTCTTTCTGTCATGTTACTTGACAACTAGTCCCCTTTTCTGCTGCGAGGAAGGAAAAAGGGAACTAGTTATCATGTGACATGAAATCAAAAATGGAGAGGAGTTGAATGTTGAGTAACATGGCGTAGAAGAAAGGGAACTATCTGTCGCATGATATGGACATGATACCTCAATACTGTGTTATTTTAATCCTATATCATTCAACAGTTGAATTCCTGTTTTTCTGCCATGTCATTTGGCAGTTTTCTGGGCGCTTTTTTCTACTGCAATAAGTACTGCTATGTCATTTCAAAAAGCATGGCAACATAAAAAGGGACCAGTCATTGAATGATATGAAATCAAAAAACAGGATACTGGGCGGGAGGGGGGTTTGAAAATCACATGACATGATACCAAAATAGGATGTTAGATGAACTCTGTAACACTTACATTTGTTTTCTGTCACATTATTTATCAGCTAATTCATTTGCTGCAGCCATGTCATTCCAATTTACGTGGAAATGCTCAGAAAATATGAAAAAATTAATTCTAATAGTCCTCAAGTGTAGTAAAATGATAATATTGCATTCCTTTTATTTGACTAAACTCGAAAAATTGAAATTTTGGCATATTTTGAAAATTTAAAATTGCTGAAGCGGATAAAAAAAGTTGAAGGGAGAGATTAGAGCCAAGAATATAGTAACCTGAAATCGGCAATGTTTTTTATACCTCAAATTTTTTCATATTCATACCAACTTTCCAAAGAAAAAAAAAAAATCCACCGGATTCCCATTTGATATAGTATTTGGAAACTTGACAGGTTTTTCATCTCTGCTATTATTGAACTTTGAATTTACAAAATCTTGAACTTCGTTCAAGAATCGATAAGTGAAAATAAAAAAGGTGTTTTCTTTAATGCTGCTCTACGTAAGGGAGTAATGATATCGAATACGGATGTCTGTGTAAAGACAAGGGCAAATTAATTAATCAAATGATGAGTATAATTGTCAACAAAAACTACTCCCTTGCTTGGAGCAGACCTAAAGAATATCTACAGCTAATGAGTAAACTTTCAGAGTACCTAATCATAACCTACGAAGTATGTTTAAGCTCGAGCGGATATACGATTAACTTCTCACGTGAGAAGATGACTTTTTATAATGGATCATTCGTATATATACCTAATTTATGCCCAACTTTACCCTTGGTATCTTCAAGTAGCCTTGGTATTGTTTTGCTGCTGTTGTAGAAAAAAAAAAAAAACTAAAGTTGAAACTAATTTTCAAACTTTATATGATAACTTAATCTGCAGAATTTATGAAAGTTTTGTTTTATATAAATGTATATGTATGATAAATCGTACGTTATTATGTATAATACGTACATTGTACGTACATCTACATACACGGAAAGAAGGAGATTTTCAAATGACCGTATTCAAAAGTTTACTGCAAGATCAAAGGTCTTGGACCATTTATATACGCACATATCTTTGCTTAAAAAGAAAAACAAACTATGCCGGAAACATTCATCCTTCTATACCAACTTTTACAATTGAATTTACTGCTCTATTTACAAACCGCCTTACTACTCGTATACATATATATATGTACTTCTACCATGTACCATACTTTATACTGGTATTAGATAAACTTTTTCACGTTAAACGAAAAAGTCGTAAAAATTTCTTGAGATAATTTTTCTAATTATAGTACATTCAAGTTATCTAACTGTGTAAATCTGAAAAACTCGCTTTTACACAGTGACAATACTTAAACGTTTTAATACTCCCTGTGGAATTAGTTCGACTTTTTCCCCCGTTTTCGTCATTTGTTCACACTGCGATCAAATAGCCTTCGGATAAATTTCACCGAAAACGAGACAATCCATCTTTCAAAATCAAGTTACTGCCGAAGTAAAAAATTATCGCACAGTATCGGTGAAAAAACTGCTTACTTATATTGAAGTAGGTGCGGTAGGTGGGTACGTTGTGAACAAGAATTTTGAAGATGAATTGGAAACAACGAAATTGTATACTAAATCGATTATCTTATTGAGATGGTATCGTTTATTTCTTGAGCTTGGTACGTAATTACCTGAGCTGAGACATTTTGCGAGAAAATTTTCAAACGTGTGCTCGTATCAACGTGAGAAAATAAATGCTTTACATATAGCCCTTAAATTATAGGTACTTTGTAATGTAAATGTGTCACAGGGTCAATGTAGTTGTTCGATTGTTAATGCTATGGTTGTTAATCCTTCTTTGATGCTCTACAAAGTACCCATGTTTCACAATATCACGTTGAAAGGCATATAGCCCTGGTAATAGGTGCTCATTTTTCTTAACATGTTTTCAAATTACTTCCATGTAAAAAATATCAAAAACGGCGAGGCTGGAGTGTATTTGGTTAGGAATCTTTGGCACCCAATTAAGCCTACATTTATTCGATGCTTTGTCAATAGGAGCTAAGTACCATTTTTGATATTAAGTCATTGAACTGTTGAGCTATTTTTTTTCTGCCATGCCATGTTATTTGACAGCTAGTTCTTTTCGGCTGCCATGTAATTTTAAATATTCCATCATGGCAAAAAGGAAGTTGACTGGTTGTCAAGTGACATGAAATCAAAAAAGGGGAAAAAGTACAGAATGCCAAGTGACATGGTGTCAAAAAGGAATCTAATCTGTCACATGGCATGGTATCAAAAAAAGAAGGCTGCTGTCGAATGAATTAATTCTTTCACAATAATTACTTTTTCTGATGCTGTCATTCAGCGGCTAACCCCCTTTTTTTCATATCGTGTCATTGAGCAGTTTGCTCTCTTCTCTTTTACCATACCATTTGATAGCTAGTGCCCTTTTCTGCTGTCATGTCATTTCAAATGTCCCGGAAAAAAAGAATGGAATCAGTTGTTAAAAGGCGAGAAATCAAAATTATATTCAATATGATTTCTGTGAAATATTAGAAACCTTAATCGTTGGTAGGAGTAGGTGATTTTAAAGTGCATATTTCGGACCATCAAAGGCCGAATTCAGAACCCCGCTAAATTTACATACCAGATTCGTATACAAGAAATACAGCATCACTTACGTCTCGCTTTGCTAGGGCTGCTCACAATAAGGATAACCGACCAAAAAACTACACTTTCGGAGCTGTGAGGGAGTAAAATGAGACTGAAAAGTGAAAACCCACCAAAAGGTACATATAGGGCTTATGTTAAATCTACATACCAAATTTCAACTTCCTAGCTATATTTGGAGACGAGCTATATGAGGAACAACTTAAAAAATAAGAAAAACTTACTAAAAAACTACTTTTTTGTGGCTCTGAGGGGGGGGGGGGTGGTACAATGAGGCTGAAAAGTCAAGACTTCGATAATACATGTTTAGAACCTCTATTAAACCTACATACCAAATTTTAACTTCCTAGCATAATTTAGAGGAGAGGTATGTGAAGAACGAACTCAGAAAATAAAAAAAATGACCAAAAAACCATATTTTTGGGGCTCTGAGGAGGTGCAATGAGGCTGAAAAGTTGAGACTCCCAAAAGGCGCATCTGGGACTTCTATCAAGTCCACATACAAAATTTCAACTTACTAGCTCAATTTAAATGGAAAATAGGGTAAGACTGGCTCTTTTTCAAGGTCAAATAGATGGAAATCACTCATATCTCCCCTCCTAATTGACCTAGGAGATTGATTTTTGGATATGTATTACAACTTTAAATCTTCTATTATTTGGCTCAAATAGAAATAATTTTTGAGTTTTTTGCCCCCCAGCAGCCCCTCTTCCAAAATTTGCACACATCTGAATTTTGACCCAAGGTCATCCCTACTCATATATGTCTGATCCGCCACCGAACTAATCCTATTGGTCGAATTGGAGCGATTTAGGTCCGTATCGAGCAAATCAAATAATTTTAGCGTTTGGGAAAATAGAAGACCAAAAAATCACATTTCAAGGGCTGTAAGGGGTGGAATGAGGCTGGAAAGTCGAAATCAACAAAAAGGATATTTAGGGCCCGTACTAAATATACATACCAAATTTCAATTTTCCAGATCAATTTGGTGGGGAGATTTTAGAGAAACAGCTCTTTTTCAAGGTCAAACCATCATATCTACCTTTTCTTATTGACCTAGTAGGTTGATTTTTGCATATATTATACAAGTTTGGATTTTATATCGATTAAATCAAAAGGGAATAATTTTTGCGTTTTTGACCTCTCAGCACTCCCTCTCCCAAGTTCGGGCATAACTAAATTTTGATCCAAAGTCATCCCCACTCACTCATGTATGTATCTAATTCGCCACAAAACTGAACCGATTGATCAAATAGGAGCAATTTTGGTCATTATCAAGCGGAGTAAATGATTTTCGTCTCCGGTAAAAAAAAAATAATAATAAATATCTGACATGGCCAAAAATGGTCGGATTTTGTTGATATCCCCCCCCCTTTATCCGTCGTATGTCGATAAACCATAATGACCTGGTTTTCATTTACAACATGGCATAGAAAATTAGGCTAAAAAGGTGATTAGATGTCAAGTGACATGACATGAGCAAAGGGGCTAAATGGCAGGTGACATAATCAGGGATGTAAAACCTTAACAAAACCGTTTCAGGAGCCGGAATGAGATCGCCGGATTTGTTAGAAAACACAGAAACCAGAACAAAACCAAAATCGAATAATTTTTAAAAACCGAAATTGCAACAAAGCCAAAAGCCAAAAAAAAAAATTTTGTCAGTTCTCTTTTTTTAAAATTTTGTTGTAAAACATTTGAATGGTGATTCTCAAATCATCATTTCTGGTTTTTTCCTACCCTAAAGTTCAAAAATATACAAATCTCTATAAAAACGAAAAACCATAACGAAACCAACAAAACCAAAACCGAATAAATTCAGAAAAGGGGAACTGCAACGAAACTATCGAAATCGTAACCGAAGCGATTTTTTACCCTTGTACATGAAACGAGAATCAGAAAAAGAGGCGCTTATTTTTTATACGAATACCAAACGAACGAAATCGGACAGTCTTTGTTGAGAGACCAATTTCCTATGGTTTTTATTGTTGACGATTACAAAGCTGATTTTAAAATTCAAAGAATAGTCTGTAAATAAAGTAAAACGTTGAAAAAATAAGCACACAATTAGAACAGTAGGTAAATAAAGAGCTACCTATCCATACCCAAAATTGGTAAAAAAAAAAGTATATAAAAAATCAAAAAAAATTTCATCGTTGCTAAAAGTTTTATCTTCTTAAATATTTGTTATTTTTAATGTTATAAATTAATACGCAGTTATGCTCTAATTTACAAAGAAATAACAAAAACTTGCATTTCCTATTTCTTTGTCAAAGAAAATAAACTAACCGCCTATTAGACGGAACCTTTTTAATAAAACTAACGAGATACTTAACAATACAATAGCACTCTTTAAAATGCTACAAGGAGTTGTTACACAGTTTAGCTCGATAAAACCGCAACAATTAAGTTTGAATGAACAAAACGAAATACTCGCGTGTAATTTTAAAATGCTGCTCTTTTCTAGAAAATTTCTTCCTTTAGTTTCGAAATCAAATATCACGACAGTTGAAGAATCACGCACGCGAATAATGTAATTTTTAATAAAGTTCGAAGAAGTATTAAGTACTCGGCGGTAACTTTAATTTTAAACTTTTCATCGCTTTGGTTTAAATTTTTATAAGTTGGTAATTTTCATATTTGCATAAATTTGTAAGTACAACGGTACAGAAAAAGTGGTAAATTTTGGGTATTTGCCAAAAAAAAAAAAAAAAGAGCGAGAGAGAGAAAAAAACACCAAAACGTAAATGTACCTTTCTAAATATTTGAGAGATTTCATTTTAGGTAGGTACCTAGAGCTAGGTACCAGGTAGGTAATAGGTGCTCAGCTTAGCGGAAAGAGAAAGGACAATTTTGAGGTTTTACGTCTCGTCTGTTTTATTTTAGTTAGATTAGGTATATTTCTTCCGGAGTTGAATATCAACCGTGATATGTAAATTCTACACGTACCGTATTAGTGGCGCAAAAAATTTCTCCGAATTTAACATCACTTTACAGTCATTGTTTTTGTTAGTTGAGACTAAAACATGATGCGAATAGAAGGTCATACATATATATGTAAGTATATATCTTTTGACTGAATTCGCCTCACGTACTGAGCTATTTACACGCAACAACAAAAAAGATGCAGTATGAGCTTTACATTTTGACTTATGGGTTAATGTTGTGTACTACTTAAGCAGCACACGAGACGTGATACCTACTTGGGAAATAATATTGACAGAATGTTTACGCTCGAGCGATATCTCTTTACGAACTTTCTGGCTTATAAGTTTCAAATAATGTACATTGAATACGTACAAATACGACACGCAGACGATACGTAATTGAAACTTTATTGATACCTATTGGCGCGTGAAATTAATTTTTATTTTTGTCGTTCAGTAAGTTTTATTATATTCATAGACACACCGAGGAGTTTTTACGAAATGATATGTAACCTTGTTTTTCTCTCGTTTTGCAGCCTCATAATATAGTATTCGTAATTCGAAGAAATGATTTTTTTTTTGTTACGATTTTACTCTCGGATGTATACTTTCGAATTTATATGATAGATAGTTGAGCGAAAGAAAATATTCAATAGGTTTTTTTTTTTGGTTCCTTTCGAATTTGAAATTATTTTAAGGAACAAAAGAAGTATCTGAAAGTCATTTTGAATGAAAATAATAAGTATGAAAGAATGAAAACTAGCGAGGTAACATTGTTGTTCAACAGTATAAGGTAGCTGACTGTAGCTGGCTACCATGATAAAGGTATATTTTTCCTCGTTTATTAAACCTATCAAACTTTAGCTCCCTTAGGTAAGCCACATATTTGAAGTATTGCAAAATCACTGCTCAAGAATGAGTTCCCAATGTACCGGAGGCTCGTATTTATTAAATTTTTCAATGAACTTTATATACTAGTAAGTTGCTGATTGGGAGTATCCGACATGCCATACATTCTAAAGGCTAGTACTGATGGTGTGATCTTAAAGCGATAAATTTTCACTTTATGTTCAACTAATAAATTATTTCGAAATTTTTCATCAATAATTTACGATCAACTCTGTTTACCACCTTGTAATAAATATTGGATTTTTTTCGATGAAACTCGTATCTGCATTGAGCAAATCTAATTGAATTAGTTGTTAGAAGTGCTACCTACTTCGTATGGCTTAATTTGTAGGTGGTTTAAATTAGCATGGTCAGCAATGCCATTTTACAACTGGTATTTAATGAAATGCACAGCAATGACACTGTAGAAGAAGGGGTCATTTGGTAACGGTCAACAATATCATTTTAGAGGTGATTTACACTGTTATGACTAAAAATGTAACAATTTCAGTTCTCAAACTCAATTTTTTCAGCTTGCAAAACTGACCCTTGGAAAGTTGAAATTTTTACATCATTCTGAGGTCAACGAACGGTGGAGTCACAATTGTTGAGAAATGACCTCAAAATGATGTGGTAAAAATTTTAGTTCTCTAACTCAATTCTTTAAAGCTGAAGAACTGACTTGAAAGTTTGCTAATTTTTAAAACATTTTTTGAAATTTTTTTTAGAAATGGAATTATTGTACGTATTTTTATCCAAAATTATCATTGTTGGTAAAATTTCACCATTTCTCCCCTTTTTCAGGGAGTTTTAAAAAAATGTCACTTCTTGTATTTTTTTCACGATTTTCTGAAAAATTATGAAGGAAATTTTTATAAGAAATGCAATACAGAAATGGAAGTAAGATATTAAATTTTTATGATTAAATTAGGTATGCTTAAAGGATGTTTTTTTTGTGTTTTTCATGAATTTTTTTTTGCTTCATTAAAAAATTGCTTTCAATAAATTCATAGTGAAATGAGCCAAGTATACTTACCTTTGTTCAGTTTGCATCCGTATTTCTCGCTTCTCGTAGCTGTTTTCAGGTGTTCTCAATAGGCAGATAAAAAATGAAAAATTGCAGTCGAGAGTCTAAAATAAATGATGCATTGATCTTTTTGATAATTTATTTTTTAGAAATTCATTTTTTCAAAATTCATTTTAAAATATGAGAAAAATCACCATTGTTGAGTGCCCCTGAAAAATCAGCTATGCGAAGCAAAATTCAAATTATGGATTTAATCGTCTAAAATTCACGTCATGCATCCATTCCTGGAGGGCATTTTTCAAAAAAATTTCCTTTATCGCTTTTCTGAAATTCGCAAAAAAACGCGAAAAGTAATATTAGTTTAAAAACCCCTGAAAAAAAGGGAAATGGTGAAAATTTGTCAATAATGATAATTTTGAATATAATAATATTACGTGTAATGATTCCATTTTTGGAAAAAAATTTCAAAACATATTTCTTTCGATGTTTAGATAATTTTTGAAGATTACAGAACTTTGAGTTAATTTCAAAGTTTACAAAATTGAGTTGGAAAGTTGAACTTTCTACCACATTATTTTGAGGTCATTTCGTAACTATTGTGACCCTACTGATTGGAGATTTCCAAAAAAAGCAAACTTCCTTGGCCCAATCTAATATGAGCCCCAAAGGTATAAGTAGGCTGGTATAGTTTGCAATATTTCATTATCAGGAGGTCTACTGGTGGCATTAAATTGAATTTCATGACTTTTCCCTGTTCCTCCATTACCTCGCCAATTGAGCTAGAAAACTGAAATTTGGTATAGAGATTTAGTAGGGTTCTTGAATGTGCCTTTTAGGGGCCCCTCATAGCCCCTCATATGTAGTTTTTTGGTCAGTTTTTCTTATTTTTGGAGTTTGTTCCTCTTTTGATTGCCCTACAAATAAAGCTAAATAGTTAAAATTGATATGTAGTTTTAACAGGGGTCTTTAATCAGAGAGTCTTCCGGATCCAAAAAACAAAATTTCGTACGTTTTTGTACTTTTTTCGCAATTTTTTCGTACGATTTATTTTGAATAGTTGCAATTTGTCATGCATCCTCCTCTCTTACTTTTTTTACATGCAAATTGAGTTATTTGAAAATTTTTCACGAAAAAGTCACGAACAAAATTCAAAAATTCCTTTTTTTAATCAATATAGTGATGCTAGATTTTTTTTAAAAAAACTTGATTACTTCCTTTTCAAATTTCGTACATTTTGTACGTTTTTCGTTTTTTTGGTACTTTTTTCGACCAGTAGACACCCTGCAGATGTGCCTTTCGGAGGTCTCGACTCTTCAGCCTCATTACATCCCTCACAGCTCAGAAAATTGATGCTGGAACTTCGAGAAATCCATCTAGCTTGATTTTCTATGTGATATTATTGTTAATGAAAACTAAGCTATTATAGACAGCCAATATCTACAGTGGATATGGTGGAGGGGGGATGAACGATATCCGTTGTGGGGTCCTAGAAAACCATACGAGAAAATCATTTGCTCAGCTCAATATCGACCAAAATAGGTCAAATTTTGGGGATTTTTTTTATTTTTATATTTTTTTCTAAAACTAAAAATCATTTGCTTAGCTCGATACCGATCGAAATCAGTTAAATTTGAGCAGCAAGCTTGGATTATCCATGGATGCGATATTTTGAAAAGAGAATGACCTCGGAATCAAAATTCAGCTGTGTCTAAATTGGGGGGGGGGGAGGATCCTGAGGAGTTCAAATCGCAAAATTGTTTTTCTTCACGCCAATGGGCATACAATTTGAAGTTGTATAACATATCAAAAAATTAGCCTCCTAGGTGAATTAGGAAGGGAGATATAAGAGTATTTCCTTCTTTTGATATTGAAAAACCGGCTGATCCTCCTCTATCTCATCTTCAAACGGAGCTACGAAGTTGAAATTAAGTATCTAAATATAGTAGGAAGGGGCCATATATGTGCCTTTTTGATGTTTCGACTTTTCAGACCCACTGCGCCCCCTTCTAGCACCGAAAATGTGGTTTTTTTCAGAGGTTTCCCTATATTATGAGTTTGTTCCTCGTATAATTCCTAATTCCTCCCTCCCCCAACCCCATCAAGTCAAGAACTTCAAAGTTGATATATAAATTTGGTATAGGTTCTAGATGTGTCTTTTGGTGGTGTCGACCTTTTAGCCCCATTGCATCCCACTCCCCCCCGGTCTATCTGCCTTGCCTCTGATTAGGATTTTTTCAATTTACAATAATTATAATCAAAAAAATGTAGTTTTTATGCCATTTTTTCTTGATTTTCTGAGTTTGTTCCTCGCAACCCTCCTTCCTCCATAGGCCAGGAAGTTGAAATTTGGTATGTAGATTTAGTATAGGTCCTAGATGTTGCTTCTAGCCCCATTGTACCCTCCTCCCCTCACTTCTTATCACTAACAAATCATATAATTATATGCTGACTCTTTTTCGTAAAACTTTTGAAAATGTTCTTCTTTACAATTGAAAAAACTTATTTTTTCAAAATTTGAATCTTGCTTGCAGCAAGGCACTCAAAGTTAAGGATGTGATTCCCGAGTGTGTAACTACACTTCCCGCCGGTGACACGTGGTGATGAGATACTCATGTACATGATTCTTGTTAGGAGAACAAAATCTTAAACGAGCATGTTTCGTGCACTAAAAATTTTTTCCTACTATTTATGCGAAGAAAACAAATTTTAAGCAAAAATCATTGATAAATAAAATTTTATTTTCTTCGTAACGAGAAGCGTTAACGAGTTACCTTCGTAACGTGCTCGAGAGTTACATCTTGTAATTTGAATGCCTTGTGGCATGGGTTAATATCAACTTGGAAGACTGAAACTTTGGGGATCATTTTGGAGCATGTACTAGTATACATTTCAACGGTGTAGTGCAATTAAAATTCAAAAACTTATTTCTTTACCGCCACCATAGTACATATGAAAAAGTGAAGTACACTGTATTGAAAAAAGCTGTAACCTCGTCTTCGTATGAGAGCACTGAAAAGTTATCAATCATTTAACTTCACAAATTATCAAAAAATTTACTCAAGCTCCCCCATTACCTACTTATGATTAACTGCAAGAATTCAAGAATACGTACTTCCATAATACCCGTTTTACGTCAACAGAAAACACAGATTAATAATCAGATAAGAGATTCAACAGCTAATTTCTCAGAACTAGACATTTCTCATTTCACACATCGCTATTAGGATGATCTTTACCTACAAGAGTATACGTTAATAGTATCAGCATAAATTTCTTCATTTTACTGACAAATTCTTAGCATTGTTTGTTAAACTATACTAAGCACTGTAATCTGTGCAGAACTAATATGCCATTCACCTTCATTCGTATAGGTACTCAGCAGTAAGGTAGGTAGGTAAAGTACATATTCGCACGTTAATAACAATTAGTGTAGCGTTTTAATAAAACACATCGGACATCGCATAAGATACACCTAACAACTGGCTGAATCACTTTATATATAATTACCCCCGAGCCAGTAGCTTTTAATTTTCAAATGTCACAGAAATAGCAAAGATAACGCCCATAATCGGCAGGACAGTTGGTTTTAATTAAATTAATGTAATTGAGCGCTTCTATAAGGCTGGTGGGATTTGCAGTTTAGAGGACAGTAATTTTATTGTTATTACGTCCTGTTGAATTATCCCCAGTTTCCTTCTTGGTTTTATCGCTAAATAATGGCACTATATAATCGGTTCCTTCGATGGGAATTATTATATAAAATGTTAACGCGCGTTACGTTCTCGTTTATCTAAACACGCGACTGTGTATACACAATATATAATATACATATACATATATACAATGTATACCTACCTTCATCTTCTTTCACCCTTTATCCGTATGTTTGTACAAGTTGAAATTTCACGGTCAGTTGACCAAAATGTTGAAAATGAATTTGTCAATTTTAATTTAATTTTCTACAAATTGACAACATTTAGTCGAGTAAAAAGTTCGGGATTTTTGAATAGATGGTAAAAAAGAAAGAGAAAAATATCATCGCCCACAGTGGCACGTAACAAAGATATAATAATTTTTTAAAGAATTAATTAAACTCGTTCAATTTCATTATGAAATTTTTCATTATATGTAAACCGCGAAGAAATATTTTATTTTTTGGCAAATTTTTGTCGCATCTTTTGTAGTCCCTTTGTGGTGAGATTAATGCACAGATATGCCGTCAAGGAAGCAAAATTAGCTCGTGAAGATTAATTATGCCTACACACTTTTAGCCTTTTTTTTTTCATTCGTACAAAACGTTTTCATGAAAAAAGTTTGTAAATTAAAATGTTTTTTCGTTTTTTTTCCTTTCCATTTTTTTCATTATGTTCTATGTACACTTGTACAGCTTCGGATTTATCTTTTTATTGTTTTTTTTTTTTTTTTTTTTTTTTTTTTTTTTGTCAACTTTTTTTTTTTTTTTTTTTTTTTTTTTTTTTTTTTTTTTTGATTTTTACGTCAACTTTTTATGATTTCGAATGAAAGCTAAAATCTCATTTAATTTTGTTTGGTATACGCAACTATCTACCTAGGTATAATACCAGCCAAAATTTTATCTTTTATTTAAAATCAACAGAATAAGTTTCGTCGAACAAAAAACACAGAAAATAAACGTCAGCTATGGCAAATAAAATCTTAACAATTGCAAATGTCCAGGAAAATAATTTTGGTCAGTTAAAATTACCATATCTTGGTAAGAAGCCATGTTTTAATCCTCAATAATCATACTGCAGTGTTTTTATTTAATGAAGTATTTACGATTTGATAAACTTTTTCTACAACATGAGGCTATATTTGTCATTAGCTGTATCTTTTTTACCTTTACCTACCCGCCCATTACACACTACCCATTTCCATCGTAAGTGTATGTACCCCTTACTTTACTACTATACGTATTACCATGTATTTAGAATATGCAGGAAAATGGATACGCATTCAAACAAGAATTTGATTAGAATAGCAATTCGTTGGTGGATAAGTTGACACTCCATTTAAAAAAAACTTTTTCCTCGAACCAGGAAGCGCATTAATTTTTCCAACTTTTTCGCCCGGTTGTCTGAATTCTCGATACGTATGATAAGCATACGCATGTGGGGAAGACTAATGATGTAAGATTATTTTATTTCTGCTTGTTTGACTTCGGTGAAGACGGAATTTTTAATGGTATTTTTATATCTTTGTTGAGTAAGGTTTCTTTTTACACATAAATAAATATTTCTTTATCGCAGATTTCGCACCGGATTATCATCTGTTCTGCCATATTTTAAAAGCGCATTTTCGTTCGAATTTTTTTCACGGTCAGGTTTATTTTGCGATTATTAATGAATTTTGTGGGACATGAATGGAAAATTTTGGAAACATAGAATTATAGGAATTGCACATTGGTGTGATTTGATTACAAATGCTTACAAATATTTCAGTTGGATGGCATTGAGGTAGGAGGAGAAGAGAGCTAGTTTATGCAGAAGAACTGCATTATGTACTTTTTCAGAGCTGCGAGGGGCTGAGACATGACAGTAAAGTTGAAACATCGAAAAGACACATCTAGAATTATTGGCCAAAATTTGAGTGGAAGATGAGCCAGGAATCAATTTTTTGACATGGATATGAGTGTTTGACGAATGAAGATGAATTTTGTTTTAAAAATTAGAGATAGTGTAACCGCCAGTATGGAAGTTGAAGCAATAATAAAGCTGGCTTTATCAATTGATTTTTATGTTTTCAAAGTATAGGCCAATTTTTTAATCTTTTTTCAACACACTTTCGAGATTTTTGATCGATTTTCTCCACTCATTTACACATTTTAGACAATTTCTAACACAGATTATTACTTTTTACGTATTTTTTTAACAATTTTTCTTGATTTGCGACCAATTTTTGGCATTTTTTTTAGATTTTCGGTCAATTTTAACCCATTTTACAACATTTTTTTATGATTTTCGAACAATTTTTTTCACTTTTTAGCCATTTGTATCAAATTTTTACAGCAGAATTTTCGATGATTTTTAACAATTTTTTCCACGTTTTAAGTCAATTTTCACACATTTTTGTCAAATTTTCGAATATTTTGAACGATTTTTTTCATATTACAGCTCTATTTCTACCCGATTATAACATTTTTAAAGCTGGCTTTATCAATTAATTTTTATGTTTTCAAAATACTGGCCAATTTTCAATTTTTTTTCAACACACTTTCGACATTTTTGATCGATTTTCTCCACTCATTTACACATTTTAGACAATTTCTTACACAGATTTTTACTTTTTACGTATTTTTTTAACAATTTTTCTTGATTTGCGACCCATTTTTGGCATTTTTTTTCACATTTTTGTCAAATTTTTATCCAATTTTCGACCATTTTTTTCAGATTTTCGGTCAATTTCAACTCATTTTACAACATTTTTTCATGATTTTCGAACAATTTTCCTCACTTTTTAGCTATTTGCATCAAATTGGTACAAAATTTCCGATAATTTTCAACGATTTTTTGGTTAATTTTCCACAGTCGTGTCGCCAAATGTTAGGCAATTTTCAAAGGTTTTCAACTTTATTTCATGATTTAGGCCAATTTTTTGCACTTTTTACCCGTTTTACCAAAATTTTCAATGATTTTTTTTCACATTTTAGGTCAATATTCATCCTTTTTTCATACATTTTTTTTAATGATTTTCAACGATTTTTTTCATATTTCAAGGCAGTTTTCACCCATTTTATCAAATTTTTACCTAAATTTCGATCATTTTCAACGATTGTTCATACATTACATGCCAACTTTTACCAATTTTTCTTAATTTGCGATAAATTTTTTGCCCTTTTTTTCCCATTTTTGTCAAATTTTTACCCAATTTTTTATGATTTTCGGACCTTTTTTTTCAGATTTTAGGTCAATTTTCACCCATTTTACAATATTTTTTCGTGATTTCCGAACAATTTTCTTCACTTTTTAGCTATTTGTATCAAATTTTTACAGTTTTCGCTGATTTTTAACATTTTTTCCACGTTTCAAGTCAATTTTCACACATTTTAGTCAAATTTTTGAATATTCTGAACGATTTTTTTCGTATTACAGCTCTATTTCTACCCAATTATAGCATTTTTTCATGGTTCTTTACTTATTTTTATCAAATTTTTACAAAATTTCGGATGATTTTTAACGATTTTTTGGCCAATTTTCAACAGTCGTCGCCAAATGCTGACCGATTTGCAAAGATATTTTTTACACATTTTTAGAAAATTTTCAATGATTTTAAATGATTTCTTTTCACATTTTAGGTCAATTTTAAAACCATTTTTCATAAATGTTTTTGATGATTTTCAACAATTTTTTTCATATTTCAAGTCAGTTTTCACCCATTTTATCAAATTTTTACCTAATTTTCGATCATTTTTCACGATTGTTCTCATGTTATATGCCAATTTTTACCAATTTTGCAAAAATCTTTCTTGATTTGTGATCAATTTCTTGCACTTTTTATCTATTTCTGTCAAATTTTTACCCTATTTTTTATTATTTTGAATAATTGTTTTCATATATTGAGTAAATTTTCAATTTTTTTTCATCTTTTTATGATTTAATTTATTTCCTGCATTCTTAACTCATTTTTGTCAAATATTAACAAAATTTTCAATTCTTTTTCAGAATTTTTTTTCATATTTTAGGTCAATTTTTACTTGTTTATCAACATTTTTTCGCGTTTTTTAAATCATATTTTTTACATTTTTCACTGATAATGCTGAACATTTTTTTTTATAATTTAGGTTAATTTTCACCAATTTTCAAAGAATTTCATCCTTTTTTCAACAAGTTTTCTTTATCGTAATCAGTTTTCTGCACTTTACCCACTTTTTGATGATTTTCAACGATTTTTATCACACTTTAGTTCAACTTTTACTCATTTTAAAAACATTAAGCTTGAGAAAAATTTTTTACTCAAACTCCCAATATTTTTTTGAAAAAAAAAGAAAAAAGAAAAAAAAATTCCAACTGATTTTTGAACATTTTTCAAAAAGATTTTAATTTTAGAATAACGCAACCACGATGTAAAATTTTTTTCATAACATTGAAAAAAATTAAGAAGAAAAATTTCGTTTCAGAAACGTTCTTCTAGCTGAAATGGATGTAGGATATCAATTTTAGATCTCAGTTTTGCCCCCCCCCCATATCCAATTTTTCAGCTCATTTTTAAAGGTCAAAATGTAGAAAACTCCAAATATCATTTTCCATATAACTGATGTGGAAAGCTTATTTTAGAATACTCATATTTTATGCACACAACCTTCGATTCTATGTTGAGTGGCTCAAAAACGAACAATTATTATAATTTTTGCCCCTTAACAACCTGTACATAAATTTGAACATGACTGAATTTTGATCCAAGGTCATCTTTATTTATATCTAGCGATTTCAGTCGGTACTGAGCCGGGTAAATGATTTCAGACGTGGGGGGGGGGGTAACATGAAAAATAAATATCAACTATATATTTCCAAAAATGGTCTAAAGCGGATTTTGATGATGTTACCTTTTCGCATCCATCGTAGATTTTAATTCCATATTCCATAATAGCAACCAGTTCTATTTGACAATACGACGATGATTTAGAAAATCAGGCTAAAATCAGTTGACTCTGAAATAGACAATGAGAATCTTTTTTCTCACCTTCTAGCTCATTATTTTAAAAATTTTTTTTCACTGCCACTTCCAATTTTCAACAAAAAGAATGTCAATATTGAACCAATCAGCTCTAGTAAATAGACCGATATTAAAAAAAGTGCTTCTGAAACGATAGCAACGAAAAGAATCAAAGCAATCATTTTATATAACTCGCCTTTCCGCTTTTAAAAC
The DNA here is from genome assembly GCA_900060175.1 of Ferrisia virgata. Taxonomy (NCBI): domain Eukaryota; kingdom Metazoa; phylum Arthropoda; class Insecta; order Hemiptera; family Pseudococcidae; genus Ferrisia; species Ferrisia virgata. Next base: position 24,246 of record FIZR01008676.1, read on the forward strand.
ATCCGAAAACCACTTGTTGTACGTTGAGTTGTACGGAGCACACATGAAATTTTCGTTTTTTTTTCTTTTTTTTTTACAAACTTTAAGTAGATAGTGGATTATTAATTGAAGTGTATACTTTACGTATTTAACTGATAAGAGTTCAAAGAGAAATCAACTAACTAATTAATTTATCGTACGTCGGCCCTTCATCGAATTGATTATAATTCCACCTTTTATCACAGTAATTTTATCAACTAACAAAAAAAATAAAAAAGAAAAAGAAAATACAAAACACCGGTAGCAAAAAAAAAGAAAAAGAAAAGAAAGAAATTTTAAATTACAAAGAAAAAAAAAAGAAGCTCGACACGATGAAAAAATTTCGCTTCAAAGTACAAAGTATCAAAGAAATACCAGCTTTGTACGTAAGTGTACGTAAAAGTAACAAAGAAAAAGATATAAAAAAAAGATTGGAATTATTTCACCCCATTCCGGTGGACATTTCGAGCGATTTTTTATCCGACGACTTTACGAGGCCAACATCGGCGCTTCTTAAATTCTTATTTTGTTTCGTGTAAAACAGTTGACAAACAGAATTTAAATTTTTGCCCGTTTACTCAACGTCTTTATTAAACCGGCGACATTGGTAAATATTTCCGAAAGCGCCAAAAACAACTCAAATGTTCGTGACTTTTTTTCAACGTCTACTTAGCTCGAGCGTTTTTCAAAACATTTAATTTAATAGCAAATTTTAATGCTGTAAAATTCATCATTTGTGATGGTACGTTTACGCCCTCCGCTAAAGAAAATAAAAACGAAAACGTTTAATTTCACCGCTACCGTGGTAGCTTATATTGCCATTTTTATTTTACGTGCTCCTTATCCCATACCTTACGGGCTGAGGACTATTTATGAAATTTTTTCTTCTTTTTTGTTACATTACGAAAAACCAACCAACTCGAAGAGTACTTATTTATGAAGATAATTGAATGAAAATGTTATTATAGAAAAGTAAATTTTTTTTTTATTTATTTATTCGGCCGATGCGATGCGATGTAATGTAACGAAATCATTACTTTTATAACTTTTTTCCCCCTCGAAATTGAAAGTATACCCTACTCTTATTTGAATTACGTGAGACAATAAATTTCAAGGTATACTCGAGCCTTAAGTTATAAAATTCGCGTAATTTTAACTATTTTTTTTTTTCCTTTTTCAAAATCTTTTAAACACAAATTGAGCTTCGATAAGTTTTCTAATGGATTTCGTCGGATGTAGTGTATATCTTGCCTTGTATCAACCTTCTACAGATGCACAGACCAAAAATACCTACCAGCCCTCATTAGGCGACTACCTACGTAAAATTTCATCACAAGTTGTTTTACCCATGTATAAGTATATATGTAGCTATGGTTAAGCTTGTTAAGTATACATAACTTATGCAGAAAACGTATGATACCTTTTTACCTGGAGCAAACATTCCCAAAGGGTAAAGAAGCGAAAAATTTAAATAAATTTCATTGTAGTAGCGGTGGTATCGTTATTCGCTGAAATTTTCCACGAAAAACGTTTCTTGAATAAATAGTGCTTGTCGATGTTTCAATTTAAAAATAAAAAACAGAAAAGAACGTTCTCAACGAAACAGCAACGCATGAGTTACATGTGTTGAACAGCAAAGAATATCCAACAGAAGCAAAATGTATAAACAAACCCACAGAAATAATGTAATTTTCTTAGTGTTTCGTACAAGTGAAGTAGAAATTAACGGAAATTAGTAGATACCTATTACAAAATTAAAAAAATTCAACTAAAAGGAAGTGGGAAAAAATCTAAATGTAAAAAAGAAAATCAAAGAGAATTGTAATTTAAGAAAATAAAGAAATTCAATTAAAAAAAAATTGAGATCCATAAAAAATTAAGATTACAATTCAATTTACAGATAAATAGAAAAAGCATGACGGAAAACCGTCATCGCCAGTAACAAAATCTTAAGCTGCTTAAGTAGATTGGGTCCCTCGGGTGAAGGAGGTGTCACAGTCCAAACACATGTATACGTAGGTATATGTGAAAAAACTAAAAAAAAAAAAATTATAAATTCTCGATGATAAAAAAGAAAATACTCAGGAATTAATTTCGACTTCGTATTTTCGTATTAATTCCCCCCTCCTATCCTGACTCATTTTCAAACATTTTTAACAATTTTGGGGACCACAGTTGTGCATGTTCGTTTTTTTTCCAAAATGTATTCGTGATAGATAACTTCTGATTAAAACATCGAATTTTGAGCAACAAAAAAAACATGCAAAGGAGGCTCAGAGAATTAAAATAAAAAAATTTTAATTAAAAAAAATGTGCCACTGAAAATCAAAAATACATGATTAAAAATTGGCAAAAAATTATGAAACAGTGCAGTAGTCAGGAATGGCTCAAAGAGGGGAAGGGGGTACCAGTTTTTTTGTACATGTAAAAATTTTTCGTTTCTTGCTTTTTGTCCGCAAAGAGAGGTTCATACATCAAAACCCCGCTTGGTTACGCCTCCGTAAAAAAAACTTTGAAACATATGAAAATTTACCAAAAAAATGCGAATAAATGGAAGAAAAAAGTTGACAAAATTGCATAAAAATGCAAAAATATTATCAAAATTCGTGAAAAAAGCATTAAGAAATACGAAAATATGTGTGACTGAAATGAGAAAAAATGTTGAAAATCGAAGAAAAAAGTTGGCAAAAACTCGTAAAATTTCAGAAAAATTATTAAAATTCGTAAAAAAAAGTTTTTAAATATACGATAATTTGTTAAAAATATTTGAAAAAATTGAGAAACATTGTTGAAAATTGAAAAAAAAGTTGACAATAGCGTATAAAAGTGCAAAAAAATTTCCCAAACTTGACAAAAAAGTGTTCAAAAAATACGAAAATTTACCAAAAATTACAAAAAGTCTTGAAAAATTTGGTAAAGTGCAAAAAAATTATGAAAACTGATAAAAATTACTGCAAAATATACCGGAATTGTGAGAAACAATTGGGTAAAATTGTAGTTAACTGAACCAAAATTCACTGATAAACAACAAAATCGAACTTTTTCAGCAATCCAGAAACATGAAGTTCATGATTCTGATTAAATTTTTTCGCTGAATTCGAATATATGCTTGAAATCTGTTTACCACGCTGTGATTTTGTAAAAAAAAAAGCACGGGGTTGGGCTCCTGCTAAATGTACATACTATGTTTCAACTTCCTAGTTCGATTTGGAGGGGAGTTACACGAGGAACAAACTCTAAAAATGAGAAAAATTGACCAAAAAACTACATTTTTGAGGCTGCGAGCGGGTGTAATGTGGCTGAAAAGTCTGAACCCTAAAAATGCACATCTACACCTCCTACCAAGTCTACATACCAAATTTCAACTTCTTAACTCAATTTGGAGGCGAGATAAGGAAGGAACAGCCCTTTTCAAGGTCAAAAGGAGGAAAACCAACATATCTCCCCTTCTAATTGACTCAGAAGGTTGATTTTTGAATGTGTTATTCTTACTACTTTGAATTGTCTACCGATAGGCTTGAAAAGAAACAATTTTTGTAATTTTACACCCTCAGAACCACCCCTCCCCACCCCATTTGGGTATAGTTGAATTTTGACTCGAAGTCAACCCCACTCCAGAATATCAATTTCGTCGCTAATCAAATTTTATTTTCCAAATTTAGTTGATTTTGGGTCGGTATCGAGCTGGATGCGCCAATAATTTTTATTTTTGGCAGGAAAAAAATAAAAAATTAAAATGAATGCTCATCTGACACGGCCAAAAACGGTCGTAATGGTCTTCTAAGACCCCAAAACTGATTTTGTTTATATCCTCCCCCCTCCCACCCCTCAACCATCGTAGGTCGATGGGTCGTAAAAGCTTGCTTTTCATTGACAATATGATACAGAAAATCAGGCTAAGAACTGTGATGCATCTATGCGGATAAAATACATAAAAAAGCTATTTATCGAATGTTTCTAAATGAAAATACGTCGACCTAGAAGTATTTTTCACGTTTAATTCGCATCTGCATTCGAAATTTCTCCATCACGCGATGATTTTATTCGAAAAAAAAAAATGCAAATGTGAATAAGAAATGTTTTAAAGCTTAATCTAATTCATTTTTGTCGCTAGAAAAAAGTAATGTAATTTGGCAAAAAGATGTAGGTATAACTCCTTTGCGGTGATGGCTAGAGAAAAATTTGTAGGATGAAAATTAATCAGTGTTTAAAGTTCTATAACTTTTATTTGAAAATTTTTTGGCAACTTTTAACAACCAGTTGCCAAACACTAAATCGTTTTCAACATTAAAAAATTCAGAAAAATCCTTTTCAATGTGTAATATCAAAATACAAAATCAAAGTTTTCAAGAAAAAACACGTTTTGTATTTTTTTTTTTTTTTTGGAGACTCTGTATATATGCACTAAAAGCGCCGACCATAAAATAAACAACACAGTTCGAATCATTTCGCCAACTTATTACAAATTTATAGATCTTTGATCCGTAGCAAACTCGAATACAGTTGTCCAGCTTTTAAAAAAGCTTCCGAAAAAACTTTGTCAATTATTAATACAGTGCAAAATTCAGCATTACGTATATGTATTGGAGCTCTACCTTCCTCTCCTATAGATAGTATCTACTGCGAAG
>FIZR01008678.1:0-16756 GCA_900060175.1 Ferrisia virgata
TCGAAGAGTATATGAGTTATGGTGATTTGGCATTTGCATGTTGGACATAAGGGAGGAGAGTTTTTATTCAAGAGATAGGAGTGTGTCAGAAGAGAATGACCTGAGCGCATTCGCGTAATGATTACGTCGTCTTTTTTCACAGAATCTTATTCTGCGGAAAATTTAGAATAATTATCGTTTTAATTTTTTTCACAATTTTTGCACCTGTTATTTTTATCATAAAAGTAAAAATTCTCAAAACTAAAAATTATTGATTTTTTTTGAGGATTATTAAATCCCCCCCCCCATTTTTTTGATCAAGTAAAGATAACGTATTATTCACAAAATCCCTAAATGAGATATTATCTCATTCGTGAAGGACACACGTTGCCTACTTGATTTAGCCTATAATTTGGTAAATTTGAGAGGACATAGGTTCAGTCTGGGTAATGTTGAATTTTTTACATGTTTTTATGCTTTATGAGCCCATCACAAAAGTAACTTCTATTAGGCTATTTTGTGATAAATTTAGTGGCTGCACAGATTGGTCATTCGCTACTGCTGTTTAATCGAGATCGTGAAATTTTTTGAACTAGTTTGGGGGCTAAGGGAAATTAAGTACATTTCGTATCTGAGGAGACTCGCTGTATGAAATTTTTTACCAGAGATTTTTACCTGCAAGATTGAGGATTCATTTAATTTTTTCTCGTCGAAAATATTTTATTGACTTCCAATTTATAGCATCGCGTGCGTTGTAAATTTCGACCCGAAGACTTTAGTAGAAAAATTATAGAAAATTACGCGGGTAATTAATTAACAATTAACGTAGTACCCAAAAAAAGACAAGAAGGATGTAAAATTTTCCAGCAATGAAGTGTGTCAAAAATTGTTCTACCTCCATCCTCTTCCTACTCGTTGGATCCAATATTAAAATAATTCCATATTGGTAATTTTTTTGAAAAAAATTATATTATTTTTTAATAACAACACAATGTATATAAGTAGAATTACATGCTTGCAGCATTGCTAAATTAATTAAATTAATCAATGTACAATCTTACGTACCTATAAATATTATATGCGTTTCAATCGTCTCTCAGCTTTGTGCGCGTACTTGATAAAAATTATAAATTAACATTTTTAATGACACCCTGAAATATAACTGACCCGCCGCTAGATCTCTCAGCCACATAAAGATCGTACTGTTGACTCCAAAAAGTTCTTTTCGCATAGCTTTTTACTACTGCTACTCTATCCTCACCGGAGTCGCATTTTAGAGCCGGAGTTTTGTGAGCATACATGTACCTTGGAGTAAACCAATAATTAATTTCAATACCAATTTCAACGCTATCAATGCGAGCGTAACGATCTTGTGTGATTCCCGCCAGAATGGTGTTGACGTCTTTTGTCGTCTTACCAGCGACGTTTCGGTTCCTGTGGTAAATGGCGCATGCGCAAAGATTTTTTCTCACATCCAACTTACTTGAGAATGATGTACTTCCTCCACTTATTACTCGTAGACCTATAAAATTCGTAAAAGGTTTTCGTAATTTAAATCGACGAATAATTATAATTGTAGCGGAGTGAAAAGAAAAAAATCAACGTCTTGATTTTTGGCTCATTATTGGAGGGGATTACCTTTTTTTCGGTGGACTGCTTTGTTGATCTGAATTCATTAAAATCAATTTAACAATATGTACGAGCGAATCGAGGGAGAAATTTTGATTGAACAGTGCATTTTTTTAGGGACTTTTAAGAAAAAAAAATATTCAAAGTTTTTCAGCCTCAGAAGGGGAAGGAAGTGTAGACCCTGAAAATCTTCTTCTTGGTTACTCCAATGATTATTGGATTTTTTATGTACTTGTAGTTTTAGTTGAAATGTCGTCCAGCGAATATTTTGATTTCCCAGGTATTTTAGGAAGAGATTGTACTGGTTTTTGAGGTGATATAAGGTTGTGAAAAAGAAGAAATTTTTCGCGTACAGAAGTTGTAAAATAATTTTATTTCACCTTCCTCCTCCCCCTCCTCCTCCTCCTCACTCATCTGAAAGATGTGATTTTTGTTGAACGTTTGCAAAATCGTATGTTTTCCAAGTATCGAAAATATGTTTCAAAATTTTTCCTAGTGTTGAGAGTTCGCAATTTGAATGATATTTTCATATTTTAGAGTCGATGCGAATTACGTAATTTAATGGCTTTTATGATATGAAAATCTCGAGCATGAGTATTGATTTCAACTTTCATTGAAGATATTTTCTCTAAACTGAATAAAATTTTCGACCAGATATTTAACCTAGGAGAAGTATTTTTTAATTTTTTCAAAAAATTAAATATTTAGAATTTTGAAAACGTGTATTTTTTCAACCATCCGATAAAAGGCTAAAACTGCTTTCTAATCGAACTGATAATGGACTAAGGGAATGTAGAATTTTAAAATATTACTTTTTTAGTTTTGTGACCGAGATGCCATACCATTTTTAGGGGATTAAATCTCGAAAAGCCAAATCTCCTTTGAAAACGACCCTACTCTCTTCTCCTTGAATGGGTTCGGCTGCTTTGGCCATTAACCAAGGTTAATTTATTTGACGAGATTGATATCCATGATATCTAAAATTTGTTCTAATTGTTTATCAGCTTGGTGAACTTTTAAGAAAATTTAAGAAAGAAGTATAAAGCTGATCTGAGAACCCATAGCTCAACTACCTTTGAGCCTAAACGTATAGTATTTTATATAGTGGGGCTTCGTCTCGAAAAGAATTACTTGTTTGATTTTTTTAAAAACAAAACAAATCGAGGGAAAAGTGTATTTGTAACTTGTTCAACCTGCATCAACTGTCATAATGGTAGCTCTGTGATTCAGGAGTATCAAATGGGAAATTCTGATCCTGAAATGTTTTTTTTTTTTCAAGTACATTTGATAACTCCGCATGTTTCTGCATATTAACGAGTATTGAGTAGAGTTAAAATTATTTTACCAGATATTTTTTCGAATATGAAATAAAATTGATGAAAATTAATCGATTTACACTTTTCTGACCGTGTATTTCCTTACAATCTTTGAAAATTTTTAAATCGAAAATACGAAAAAACACCATCTTGATTTCTTAATATGTTAATCAGTATGTAAAGTTATACTTTAGAGAACTTTTTCAGAATTTTTGAGCGTCCTCTTCATAGGTGAACGTCATTTTTCAACTTTTCCAGGTAATTTTTGGCAATAAAAAAAGAGGCAACATTGATTTTTAAAAAATCTCCATAAAGCTCATCAAAGGCCCTACACATTAGAAAAAGTTTCAACTTTCTACCTAGCACAGTTTTCAAGTTATCCACGCTCAAAATACACCATATCCAACCTTACTTCAAAACTTTAAATGCTCATGGCTGCCCTCCAAAAAGATCTGGAGAGCTGCGGTTTGCGGCATTCGTCATCTTTCGTCGAGATCCCCGACCCCCTTTACCACTTTGCGTTCGAACTGACATGAAATGAAACAACGAAAAAGATTGTGGAAAAATAATACTTGCTTTTTATTTGACTTTCAATCGGTAACGTGGCTCAACGACTTTGAGTCATGATTTGTAAAGCAAGATTGTATCTCAGTTCCACTGTCCACTCTCAAGGCAAGTTATATCATCCAAATGTTATCCAACTGTTGGCTAGTGATTTTTTTTCTCATTTTTGGTCAAACTTTTCGAATTTTTGCATTAAAATTATAGTCAAGTTAGCATACAAATAGAATTATAATTAATAAGAAATTAGCATCGAGAAGGTGCTCGTCAATCATGAACGGGACAGTTAGGCAACCAGCACCAACTCAGCCAGCCCTATGGGATTTTTGAGCTCTTGAAAGAGGGCTAGCGAGCAAAAAAATTGTGAAAAAATTTTATAGTCTATAAAATACTCTTGATAACACGAGATAATTTTTTTCGAATTACCAGCTCGAAATAAAATCCTCACAGGCCCTCTTCAAGTTTTCAGAGTTGATTTTTAAATTAAATTTATTGGAAAAAAATAAATCTGAAAAAATTCCGCAACATTTTCCTTCGTTATTTTCGCATCCGTACAAATTTTGAAATAAAATCAACTGAAAACTAGTAGAGAAAAAAAATTAACCTGAAAACCTCCTATAAAGTGCATACCATATTGTCCAGTGTTCATAAACGGAGATAGGTCAAGTGGGTCAACATTTTTTTACGGGTAGGGGGGCTAAGCCTTCCACCTCTATTTCAAAAAAAATATTGGTGCAATTTTACGAGAGTGAAAATTTGCTAAATACCAAATTGAAAGGTTTCAAAATATGCATTTAAGCGCATTTTTGGACTCCAAAAATCACATTTTATTCTTTATCGTCGCACAAATTATAGCCCATTAAAGTTTCTAAAAAGCATTTAAAAAAGAGCGTAACCCACCCCCCTCTATCTCCGTCTAAAATTCAGTGTATAATGAGTCAACTTGGAAAATTCAGGTTGATTTCAGGAAGGTCCTCGAATAAAAGTGATCGTCGCAGATCTTGCAGTAAACCACACCGACGATGGGTATTCTTGAAAATTATGTGAAGTACGTGAAAAATAAATACGCCAAATGTAGGGTATTTACATAAACACGGGGGCCTACTAGGGCGATTAAAAAATGGTAAAATTTAGCGTTTAGAGGCTGTAAATACATCAAAATGCTGCTTTAATGACCTCTCGTCCATAAAAATTTTGCATGTTTTTCGCGCCATACGTTTTCTAATTTTCATAACAAATTTTGAACAACGTGCCCTCTCCCCCCCCCCCCCGAAGCTGAATATAGTAATGCTCCTGCGATAAGATATAGAATAGCTCTCAATAAGTGGACCTTGAATGCGATGGTTCCTTCCTTCACGATTATGCAATTCGCCCAAATGCACTTTTAAATCACTCGTAAGTTGAGGTACTCACTGAAATTAATTCCTCCATATTCGCTACCGTATTGCTCTCTAAGGTCAGCATCACTACCTGTCTGGAAGTGGGCTTCCAAACATTTTGCAGAATTCGCAATATGATGAAGGTTGACCCAGTACAAACCTAGTGTCAAAATCAGCGAGGATTTCATTTCTGTGAAAATGATTTCCGCGGTACCACACGACTTTGAAAAATACCCGAGAATAATACGACTTTTCACGAACGACTAGCCTACTACTTGTCCCGAAAACATTTCACTGAAAAATTGTATTCGCGTTACAATTTATACATTGCGTAGGCCATGTAGCGGTGAACAATGGACGGAAAAGTACAATTTGTTAATTTGTGCAGATGTGAGGGAATCAGCAATTTGAGTGATTAAGGGAATTTTCACGTTGGTAATTTTGAAGTTTTGAAAACAAGTGTATGATTTTTTACACTTCCTAATTGACAAGTGTTTTATCCGAGCTACAGGTGTTTTGATAATAATGGAACTTCTCATTATGCGCAGTGTCGCCATATCTCAAATACGCAGTAAATTTGCATTTTTGATGAAGTTTTCGAGAAACATTTCACCTTGTAAAGGACGCGGATGCTTGAATTTTCGATTCGAGTTGTTAAAACCGATGGCATAGTTTTTGAAATCTGCGATGTCAGAAGTTTTCCGCCGAGTTTTTCTGCCTATTTTACTCCGTCGACCTACATGACATTGGGTACGACACCGTATTACAGATTATCCGTTTTATGGTCTTAAAAGTCCATTTTGGCGATTTTTTGGAAATGTCTTGATATGTTTTTTTTTCTCTTGCCAGAGAAAATTAACTACTCTGCTCGGTACTGATCAAAATCGATCAAATTACGGCTTTGAACTAATTTTTGTGGCACACAATTCGATGATGATATTTTAGTTTGGTCTTGATTCAAAACTTGGTTTCGTCAAAATTTCAAAAATCACACGCAGTAAGGTGTGAAACAAATTTTTTCACCTTGAAAAATCAATTGAACACACTTACAACTACCTTTGGGTAACATAAAGTTGTTGCTTATTGTGTAGATCGGGCTATGAAAACATTGTTACACGAAGCTTGTGTTTTTTTTTCAATTTTCACAATCGAAAAGGACATATGGTTGACATAAGTTTCGAACTGTTTCAACCTCTGGTTTGTATTTTCAAAAAAAAACGACTGTTTGCTGAAAGCTTCGTGGAAAAAATTTCAAGAAACATTTGCTAGTCTTCATTTCACAATGCGTTAGAAGTAAATTTTACAGTCACTTTTTTTTCCATTAATAATCGAATCATCGTACCTTCAAGGTACATGCTTAGCCCATTCTCAAAGAGCGATAATGAATTTTGACCTAAATATCGAAATCAATTTCTGTCTGCAATGCTTTTCTTCGTTTTTCAGTGTAAATACATATTAGTACTGAGATGTACACCGTACAGATTTATTTTCAAACTTTTTCGAAATCCCAACGAAAACGTGTTCAATTTGGTTTAAAACTATAAGGTTACCAAAATTTGGCTCCAAAGTGCAAACGTGTTCCTTCGGCTATTAAGTCTTTACGACGGTCAACGTAAAATACTGCGGTCAAAATAAAAAGTAAAATAAAAAAACGTGAAAAGTCCCCCCCCCCTCCCTGCAAGATAGCGAAATCGGTCTCGAATAAAAATTTCTTTCACAATGGCACAAAATTCAATCTTTGATGTGAAAGCGTTCCATTTAAATTTTTGATGCGCTATCTTTACCCGTTCTATACGATCAAAATTTTACGCTCAATATCGAAGGCTCAGGTGTGTGAAAATTTTTGAAATTTTTCTAAGCTATAGGTACTAGTTACGGGTGTGTGATGTAATGGTAATATTTCCAAAATCCTAGCTCAATTTTGAGGCCAGTTAAGCTTGCTCAGGAACATGAAAAATCAGAAAAACCGACCAAAAAACTACATTTTTGGCATTGGAAGGAGGTGCTATGGAACTGAAAAGTTGAAACCTGTAAAAGTCGCATTTAAGACCACTACTAAATCGACATACCAAATTTCACTGCCTAGATCAATTTGGAGAGGAGTTATGGTTGCCAAAAATTTGAAAAATAAGAAAAAAATACATTTTTGAGGCTGAAAAATTCAAATCCTCGAAAGGCGTATTTAGACTCTCCTAATAAATGCGCATGTCAAATTTTAACACCCCCCCCCCCTCCATCATAATTGCGAGCGAGGAGAGATGTGGGTGAAAATGTCTTTTTTCAAAGTTAAAAAGAGGATAAACGCTCATATTTTCACCTCCTAATTGATCTAGGAGGCCGATTTTTTGGATATGTTATGCAACTTTTGATTTTTAATCAAATAGTTTAAAAGCAAACAACTTTCGCTATATTAACCTCTCAGCAACTCTCTGCCTGAAATTTGAGGTAAGTGAATTTTAATCGAAGATCACCTTCACTCGAACATATCAAATCTTCCGCTAATCCAAGCCTACTGTCTAAATTTCACCAATTTTGATCGGTATCGACTTGAGTGAATGATTTTTAGTTTGAGTAAGAAATGAAAAGGAATAAATTACTCAGCACTCTTAGTAAACATCGAAAGAACGTAAGTTCTGATATTTTTTTACGTTGTCGGTATAAATTTAACTCTTACATTCTTGTTTCTCAACAAATAATTTTCGTCGCACTTTCTCAACATTTCAACTTGAAATCATGAAATCAATCCAGATTCGAGTCAACTGTTCATTGGTCAACTTCAAACATCTTTAATTTTCCTCAACATTTAAACTTGAAATTATAAAATCAACCGGGGTCAAAGTCAACTAATTTTCGTCGACATTTCAATTTGAAATTTTAAAATCAATCCCCAGTCAAAGTCAACTGTTGGTGGGTCAACAGATGACGACATTTCAGCTGAAAATCATAAAATCGATTTAAGATCAAGGTTCACTGTTTTGACAAGTCAACTTCAAACATCTGTAATTTTCCTCAACATTACAATTTAAAATCATAAAATCAATCCTTCATGAAATAAATCCACTAATGTCATTTCACACCATAAAAATCTCTCCAATGATGTCAGTTCAATGATGACCTCACACTGTTGACAGTCCACTGATAACATCTCTAATTTTTCTCAACATTTCAACTTGAAATCATAAAATTAATCTTTCATAAAATAAGTCCACTGATGTCATTCCATGTCATAAAAATCTGTCCACTGATGTCAGTTCAATGATAACGTCACACTGCTGATGGCCCACTAATAACTTCTCTAATTGTTCCTCAAAATGGCAACTTTAAATCATGAAATCAATCCTTCAGAAAATAAATCCACTAATGTCACATCTCTAATTTTTCTAAACATTTCAACTTAAAATCATAAAATAAGTCCACTGATGTCATTCCAGCCCGTAAAAATCTTTCCACTGATGACAGTTCAATGATGACGTCACACTGCTGACAGTCCACTAATAACTTTTCCAATTTTCCTTAACATTTCAACTTAAAATCACAAAATCAATCCTTCATAAAATAAGTCCAATGATGTTATCCCAGACCATAAAAATCTGTCCACTGATGTCAGTTCAATGATGATGTCACACTATTGACGGTCTACTAATAAGATCTCTAATTTTCTTTAACATTTCAACTCAAAATCAGAAAATAAGTCCATTAATATCACTCCTTTAATTTTTCTCAATATTTCAACTCAAAATCATAAAATCAATACTTCATAAAATAAGTCCCTTTGATGTCATTTCAGGCCATAAAAATCTATCCGCCAATGTCAGTCCAATGATGACGTTACACTGATGACGGTGAATTTTTGACGATTTTTCCAGAATTCGCTGTTAAACATCTTTCGATGTAAATATAGGCATTGCCAAAAATGGTCTCATTGGTATTCGAGAGCCCCAAAACGGATTTCTTTAATCCTCCCCCCTTTCGTCTGGACTTCATTGACATCGTGACATCGAAAATCAAGCCGACTAGTCACAAATTCGCGTTCACGGGATCGAATTACCCCTCCATTAGACATGTTTCATGATCATTTTAGTCAAAGTTTCAAAATACGTACAATTGTTGCCTTTCAATTTACATATACAGTAACGATTCGCCTATCCATAACCAAAGACGTTGCCAAGTGGGGGGGGGGAGGAACCTAGGCTAACCCTGAAAAATTCTGGTCTCCTTTGGTCACCCTTAAAATTTATCTATTCATATACAAGAACTATATTTAGTCATCTGTGATTTAAAATCAAAATCAAAACCATCGTAAATTTTCATTTTTCTTCGTGAAATTTCGAATAATGCTATACCACTACTTCTTGACAATTTTCTTCGGAAAAACTAGCTTTAATCCATGGTTCCTTTTTTTTTTTTTTACATATATTAGAAGACTAAAAATCTAGATTCCAAACAGGTGGAAATAGGGTTTCAGAAATTTTAATAGCAATACCAGAGAATCGTGATACAACGCAGGGAATCGGGGGCTGGGGTACAGCTCTTCAAAATGAAGCCAAAATGATGAAAATTTTCTCGATGGCAACCCTGCCCTCTCCATTGTACCTTTAGGTTTGGAATTGCACCGAATTATTCTAAAAGCTTATTTGGAAACGTGTAATGAGTCTATGAATCCAAAGTAATGTGGAAGAGGAAATTTTCGTGGCATATTATTTTCATCATTTCTTGGTGGCTCTCTCCTTTGAATGAATTTTGGGTCGCGATTCACTGAAAGCATTGCCTTAATATGGTTATATGCGTATGTACGAGTGTTGAGATTCAAACCATCGATTCGATGATTGCGATTCCATTAAAATTCTATGCTTATGATCGGAAAATATTCGTCGATATGTGAATAGCTGAACTTTCAAACTGCCACATGAAACATATACCTATACCCGCATACCTTATACATATCTGCGTCCATGTACTTCTGCCTGGTATAAAGTTCTTTGCTGACTATAGTTGTATGTCGGGCGAATGCATCTTTCAACTCTCATTAGATAATTTAACACGTAATTCGCACTTATCTTGGGTGAAAAATCCGAACACGCTATCGTCGTCGAACGACGAGACGTGCACGAAGACGAAGACGACGACAACGACAACGACGACAACGACAACGACGCCACTTCTGTTCAGTTTTATGGGTAGAATGTAGTTGTAAATGCATCGAAATTGTTTGTAGGTGCATATCGTATTTCGATTGGTTGATAGGAATTCTGCTGCATAAAGTTTGATTTTTTTTCCGCTGCTGAGTAGTCGAATGCTCGACCCGATGACGGTGGTGGTTCTGATCTGGTTATCACACTTCGGTTGATTTTGTTTGTAGGTTTAGGTTTTTTTTATCGATACATGTGCACCTATATCGCTCGGATGTATCGTATAGGTATTTATTTATTTATTTATTTATGCGCAAGGTATTTGTACACGTTGGTATACATACATACATATGACTGGTTGAAACGCGAGCAATAAATTTTAGCGCGGGCAGAAATTTGATTTTATTAGCCTTTGGTACTTACGTATAGTTTATTGTCGCCTGAGAGACGTTGGGCCGCGAGCTATGCCATTTATAAATTTGATCTGCGGCAAGCAGCTGTCCGCCAGGACGCCACGCCATCGCCATCCTCTGTCCGGTTTATTTTCGATTGAAAAGTAACGCTATTATAATCGATATTCCGTCTTTATCTAGCTCTTATCAGCAGTATAAATATAATTTAGTTTAGCAGAACTAGTTCGCTGTGTTTTTCTCTCTCTCTCTCTCTCTCTCTCTTCTCTTCTTTTCTTCTGCGTCTCCTTTTCTTCACCTCCTGTTTTCTGCATCATGAAACTTTCTAACGTGTCAAGTATGTATAGTTGCGGGTGATTATTATGTACATACTTACGTACATTGGCTATACACGTCCTACGAGTATCGATATATGTGTACGAGTATGTATGTTTTGTGTAGTGTCTGTGTGTGTGTGTACCTCTACTTATACGTATATTGTATTAAAAACTATATGTATATGAATGCAAATTGACCCAGTGCCATCGACTGCGACGACTGGACGCGACTACGACTAGACTGCTGCTCGATATGTGTGATTGATGACAGATCAATGGGGCAATTTGTTCTTGGGAGATTTGAGATGATTTTAATCGCAACATGTGTGTTTTGGTGTGTGTGTGTATGTGTATGTGTGACGAGTATATAATGTAGCTTTGAATTCATTCTTGAAGGTGTGCAATTTATCGCCAGTACTTTCATGGTGTACATTCTTATACGAGATGGAAAAAAAAGGGCGAAAGACGTGTTTAAAATATTTCTTAGTATTTTACGATGTACTACGTATCTAGTATTATATACTCATCGTATATTCACTGTGACTAGCTTGCATATATACTCATATGCTAATTGAAGTATACTTTCAAGTGTATCTTTGTTTAAAGCTCTATATAGCGTAGGGATTGTACTTTTATCATTTAATTGAATAGAGAGGTATATCATTTTTAATGATTCGAATAGTAGTATTTAGGCTAATTTGGAGTAATTCAAAATTACTCCATGAAGAAAGTTATTACAAATTGATGAAATGTTTCTGATTAGAAATTTCTATAATTTTATTAAGATATTTATTTCTTTTCTCCTTGCTCGTTTTTTTTTTACCGAACATTTCCAAATACCTTGGATATTGATTAAAATCTACCTACTTTGTAAACTAAATTTTAGTCTTATTTCATCTAGAAACTGTTTGTTAAAACAAATTAGAGTATATGTGATATGGTATAAGAAAATGAGGTTAAGGGATAGCAATCAATTTTTGGGGAAATCAATTTTAAAGTTTGATTTTGACATTTTTTCGTGTAAAACTGAACGTATACCTTGTACCTTTGTGAAACTTGGTAGAAAATAATCATGAAACCTTACTGCTTCGAACCAGGTATCTTGGAAATTATTTCAATCTACTATTCTTGAGGTAAAGCAAGATAGAAGCCGACTGCTAGAGAAAAGTGTGTGATGCATGTCTCTTGGGGGGGGGGGGGTGTGAAACCATTCTCAATCGGCTTTTAATGACCAAAAGTACCCAAAATCACCATTAACTCGAAAACGAGTTTTTTGCTCTAGACCTAATTTTCTTATTCTACATTACATATGTAGGCAGAAGAGATTTATTTTATAATTTTCTAAAATGTTGCCTTCATGTTGACTCGTATCATCTTTTACAAGTTGAGAAGAGGTATTTTTTATAGTATGATTGGACTTTTTGTATCCTCCAGCGTATATTTCCTTGTATAAATTTGCTCTTTTATTTCATGATTTTTTTTTCTTTTCTGCACAATTTTAAGTTTACTTTGAAACCCATCTTGATTTGTTAAAGTTTTTTCTTACACAAACGATTACTGAAAAAGCTTTTTTTAACCCTCTATTGAGTATTTTGATAATTTTGAAAACGAAACAAAATCAATTCATGAGCTGGAGACTACAGAAAAGCTATAAAACATGTAGAAATCCATTTGAGAGGTCAATATTTGACTGCGACGAATTTTCTTGCAAATGTCAACCTCAGCAGAAGCTAATTTGTGAATTACTCCACTTATTGAAATACACACGAGGGATAAGTTATGGTGAGTTTTTAAATTTAAAAAATATTTTTCCAATATCCAACGTACATTACTATTGGACCAAAATTATCAGCTTGAAAAATATCCTTTCTGAGAGGTGTGGTTAAAAATGACTCGGAAGGGGTGGAGCGACCTAAGTGTTATCTCTGAAGTGAGTTAAGATTCTGAATTTTTTAAATTAAGTGTAAATGGTGTAAGAAAAACAGTTTCTCTAAGCCTGAACTCCCAAAAATGAAAAGAATAGTACGAAGTGAAATTTAGGAAACGGATATTTATTAGCGATTAAAAAATGCATTTTTTAAAAGTTTTATGACATAAAATCCCCCCTCCCCCACCTCGGTCTCCCTTATTCTACTTGGGCACCCCAAAAACAAGCTGTATACCAATTTTCATAACAATCAAGCTTCCTTAATGAAACTGGCCTGTCTGGTATCTTGAAACCGGTTCATTTACGGTAATTTCCATGGTAATATTCGTGTTCATCGTGTAATAAAACGCCAGTTGACGAATTTTTGGTAAAATTGGGAAAAATCCACAATTCTCCTAATGAAACCGGTTCAACTTGAAACCGATTTCTTTTCGGGAATTTTCATGACAATACAAGTTTATGTTTAGTAGCTTAAGAAATGGCTTTATGAGTATTTTCAAGAAAATTGAATGCAATTTTTGTCATAAAACCAGGTTTTCTCAGAACTGGTTTATTTGCGAAAATTTTCATGCTGATATTCATGTTCAGCTTCCTGTAAAGTAGCAACTGAAGAATTTTTAGGAAAATTGGGTAATATTTTCATCACGAAACCGGTTCATTTACCGTAATTTTCATGGTGATATTCATGTTCAGCTTCCTGTAAAGTAGCAACTGAAGAATTTTTAGGAAAATTGGGTAATATTTTCATCACGAAACCGGTTCATTTACCGTAATTTTCATGGTGATATTCATGTTCAGCTTCCTGTAAAGTAGCAACTGAAGAATTTTTAGGAAAATTGGGTAATATTTTCATCATGAAACCGGTTCATTTACCGTAATTTTCACGGTGATATTCATGTTCAGCATCTTATAAAATGCCAGTGGACGAATTTCCCGGTAAAATTTGGCAAACTTTTTATAATGAAACCGGTACATTTACGGGAATTTTCATCGTACTACAAGTTCATGTTCAGTACCTTGTAAAATGGCTTTATGAGAATTTTCAAGAAAATCTGATAAAATTTTTGTTACGTAACCGGGTTTTCTCAGAACTGAGTCATTTGTAAAAATTTTCGTAGTAATATTCATATTTAGCACCGTATAAAATAGTAGTGAAAAAATTTTCAGAACAATTAGACAAAATTTTTGCTGTGAAACCGGTTCATATTCGACAATTTTCACGACAATATTCATGTTTAGTATCTCGAAAAATTGCTGCATGAGAATTTCCCAGAAAATCGGGTGAAATTTGAATTACAAAACCGGTTAATCTCAGAACTGGTTCATTTGCAAAAATTTCCAAGGAAATGTTCGTGTCTGTTATCTTAAAACATAGCGTTATGAAAATTATCAAGAAAAATGGCTGAAAGTTTTATTTAAAAACCGGTTTATTTCTTCCCTCAAAACCGGTTCATTTGAGTTAATTTTCAAAGTTAAATTTGTGTTTAGCATTTTGAAAAAAGCTGTACGAGAATTTTTCAGGTAAATTATGTAAAATTTTTATAATGAAACCGGTTCATCTTGAAACCGGTTCATTTGCGTGAATTTTCATATAAATGATCGCATTTATAGCACCTTGAAAAATGGCAGCATGTGAATTTTCAAGAAAATCGTCGGTTTGTTATTTTTGGAAATATATCCAAGTTCAGCATCCTCGGCCCCCTCACACCCCTCCCATCCCACAATTCAGGAAAGTTCAGGATACCTGTTGTATGTTTACGTTACGAGTTCTTACAAACTTTATACGAATGAAATAACGAAATATCAAAGAAATATCAATGGATCAACTCAGTTTGGGGACTGCTCGCCTCCCTTCCCTCGCGCTAAAGAATACGTGTGCTCGTGTTATGGCTGAGTGCAAATTCAAGGTGTGCTGAAGGGGGGGGGGAGGAATCGTCTCCTTGAGCTTTTTTTTTGTTGTATTTTCGTGTTTTTAATGAATAATTACTCTTCGAACAAGGTGAAACCATTCAAATGGTTCGTAATGAAGTATAAAATTTTTTTCGAACTTCTGCGACCATAATATCCCTCCTCTCTTCGCCACCTCTGTAAATTATAGTACATATTACAAATTTAAAAAATCAAATATCGAAATCAGAGTAGGTAACCTTCTGGCATGTGCAGATAGACGATAAAAAAAAAAAAGAAAAAGAATTAGAAAGAAACAACTTGGTTTATAGGTTTTAGAACTTTTCTTACGCAGATTAAGATAAGAGAGCTGCCGGATTAAGTATACACAGCTAGTACCTAGCCTACGTCTTACACCACCTAGCTATACGTTCGTATAACTTGGCGTAAGTTAGTACACCCATAGCACGTATCACGAAATGCTCATTTCAAGCAGCAAGTTAAATATATACGACGTACGGTTGGTTTTTTCCGACGGACGTTTTGTATCGTGGTATATCTATGGTACGTACGTATATTGGCAGCGCGAATACGACAGACACGTTTGTCAGTTTTTAGAAAATTTTCTCGCCTCTTAAATCTGCATCCAGCAGGGATTCGAGAGATCCGAGAGGAGAGTAGTATAAAGAAGAAAGTTTTTTTTTAAAACAACGCAGCGCGAGGTAATCCGATCCGCCATATATTAACGTTAGGCAAGTTACGACTCCCGCGAATCAAATATATATAATTATATATCGGTAGATAGGTAGATAGGTAGGTAGGTATGTTACGTATAGAATATGGTCTGTTTATATGCATACGGTGAGCTTTCGTATGTGCGTTCGTCTGTATACAGTGTACCTATATAATATGTAGAATAAGGAACGAGTAAGATGGAAAAGACGCTCAGGCTGAAGACATATACGTACCACGCCACGTATACTTTACTTACTTAGGTTTGGCCTGTACTCGTACGTATTGTAAAGACATACAACATATATACGTATAAATGTATCGATGTATGTGTAAGTACATAATACATAGCATACATATATGTGTAACAGGTAAAAGAGTACCGAGGAGGGAAAAAAAAAAATGGCAAAAAAAGAAACACGAAGTTGAACTGTGTGCGTAAAAAGTGTATACGTATGTAATGTGCAATGGTGCAGTTGGTAGTAACTCGTTTCACGCTGGGTTAGTAATGCTCTATGATTTATCCTGAGGTTGGGTGAAAGTGGGTGGCCATTTTACTATATTTATGTTGGCGAGTAAACTATACTGTTTAATCCAATGTATGGTAATATTTTAAGTACATATCATACTTATACATATATATTGTAGCTCTACGCGTATACTTGTACTACTACCATTACTACTACTACTACTACTACAATCCACGTGTAAAGTCTGGCGAGAATTCTTGAAAAACTTTTCGCCGAAATTATTTTTCTCTTTCTCTCTTTCTCTCCGGTACAACCGAGATATACATTTTTCATTCAAATTTAATTACTACATAGCTGGGAGATTTTTTGATTTATTCGCCTCGTGTCTGCGATACTACCACGATGCTGCTGGTCTGATTATCACGTACGTCTACCTATCTACATACCGTATACTCACCGGGCAAATGTGGACTCAATTAGACCATTATATAAAGATCATGTTGGATAAACATCGGGTATCTATGTGTGTGCTCTATCTAACCCCCTTTGTATCCAAGATAAACCAGACATGCTAACAAGTTATGCTAGTGATGGATACCAAGTTGACCACCGAAGTAAATCAGTTTTTCAGGTAGCATATCTAGCCCCTTGAAAATGAAGTGGGAAATTAATAGACTTTTTAAAATTCCCAGTAGGGGAAAAAAGATATGTATTATGTTCCACGATGCATAACCTTCTGTAACAGAGGAAATATAAAGGTGTGTACCACAGCATTGTGTCTTATTTTCAATTTAGTAATCTATATACTAAAAATTTGGACTTTTCTATGAAAATAAATGTTTTGACATGGTCATGTCTATAATTCACATGTAGAAAATACTGCTAGGGCATCTGACATTGGCCCAATACTGGGTTCGGGTGATACAGAAAGTAATTATAGTATTTTGAAAAATTCATCTAGAAAAAGTAAAAATAAAAGTGAAAATCACTTCTCACCTCTCAAATTATGAAAATGGTCGG
>FIZR01008687.1:0-80715 GCA_900060175.1 Ferrisia virgata
TTTTTTTTTTTTTTTTTTTTTTTTTTTTTTTTTTTTTTTTTTTTTTTTTTGTTACATCAATAAAGGTTTTTTAAATGAGGTACAATTATCATTGTTCATTTAAGGTCAGTTTTCAAAGTCGAGACCCCCAAAAAGTTACATGTTGAGCACCTACTAAATGTACATACCAAATTTCAACTTCCAAGCTCAATTCGGAGGGAAGTTCAGCGAGGAACAAACTCAAAAAATGAGGAAAATGAAAAAAAATGACCAAAAAATCACATTTTCAGAGCTGTGAGGGGGTGCAATGAAGCTGAAAAGTCAAGACCCCCCACCCCCAGGAATATCTGGATTCTTACAAATGTAGAATGAATGATTTTAGTGTTCGCGGAAAAATACAAATAAATACCCATCTGAAATGGCCAATAATGGTCTTAATGGTCATCTAGGACTCCGAAGTGGATTTCGTTGATATGCCATCCCCTCCTCAACCGTCATAGATCGATATACTGTAATAGCCTGGTTTTCTTTGACAACATGACATAAGAAGTCAGACTGAAAACAAGTTGTAAGTTTGAAACTTTCTTAATACTTTTTTCCAGATTTTGTTTCTTTGATTTTAATTTTCATACCGATTGTATTGGATCAGTATGAAAAAAATACAGCTACAGGTAAACCACGTAAAAGTAGCGAAAAATCTGCAACCAAAATGCAGAATTATTTGCAATCAACTTGGTAGTTCAACAAACATCAAATATACAAGATAAAGCTCTAATTCTTACAGATTTAGCTAGTGCACTTCACTATCTATTAATCCCTCATCATCATACCCAACATCCTGTAGCCAAGGAAATCGTCAATCGGTTGTCCTTACTTCCTGCAGGTCATGTTACATTAGCTGGATTCCAGGACACAGCGGTATAGAGGGAAATGAATCAGTAAACAAAATCGCCAAAGAATCAGCTTCATTTAGGCCAGTACCAAATATGCCTGTCTGCAGCTGACTTCAAATCTGCTGTGTACAACCACCTGTACTCAGAATGTTCCGAAATGTGGCGCTGCACCAACACTTCAAACAAATTCAGAGCCATCAAACATTGAACCGATTTTTGGCCCACCTTCTATCAAAAAAAAATCAGTCAGAAGAAACAGCTCCAAGCCCACCTCCTGAAAAAAAAGCCTCCATTTTGCACCTCCTACTCAGTCCAAATCACAATCCATCAAATCCTAATAGACTGTTCAAAAATATCGCGGCTTGAGAAGCAAATTCAAATTACCAGCTTCATTAGCAGACTTACCAAGTGGTGATTCAGAGACTACAGTCAACCGTTTCAGGTTTCTTCACTCCAGCAACCTGCTATGTCAACCGTGACCTTTTAACCAGCCGTGTGCCTGGCCTTTGTCACAGTAAAGGCACGTTAATGGAAATACGTAAGTAAAAGTAAGTAAAATCGAAATAATCTTGATTCTAGTTCTGTTTCGTGAATAAAATACAATTGGTTTTAATTTTGGTTATGGTTTTGGGTTTTAAGAAGTTTTGATTTTGGTTTACAAAAGTTGGTTTTAGTTTCTGTTTTGGTTCCGGGAGGTTTCAATTTCGGGCTATTGTTTCCAGGTACTGACTGTGGACTATTTGGAAAAATTCAAATTGAAAGCTAATATCATTATTTTGCTTGAAAGGGGAGAATGTGTGTATTGTGAAATCTTCCAGTAGGATTTTCCAAAAACCCTAACTTCCTACCTATCTCTCGTATGAAAAAATATTAAGATGCAAAAGTTCTAGAAAATTCAAAGTAGAACTAAAAATTACTTTATGAAAGTATCTTCAAAGGAAATGCAGCGGAAATCGTTTTTTTGGGGGGAGGGGGAGCAGGGAGAAGCTGGACCTATTGTGGAATATGCACATTTCTAATCGATGAAGACTTTTGGTGTATCCTTTCGAGAGCTTATGAAACAAAACAAATCATTTTTGCGAATTCGTTTCCAAGTGCAGACAAATTTTAGTCTAAATTTACTGGACTACTCAAGTTACAGTCGCCAATACGACAGTAGCTTTTAACATCGGTGCGTGGGAGCATACTCGACGCATGTTCTTTCTGCTTTGAAAAAATTACATATCTTCAGCCGAAAGAAAAAAAAAAATCCAGAAATAAGATGACAAATTGGTAGATGTGATAACGGTTTTTTTCTTCTCGGTGGGTGGGCTGCACGATGTTGATGTTGGTAATCTAACATGTGTTTGACAAGGTTGTTGACAAGTCCTTGATATATTATTCGCGTCTTTTTAATATATTCTTCCGCCAAACGGGGAAATTTTTCTAGTGCTTGTGGGTGTGCACGTGAAAAACAAAATCACCAGTATCGTAACTTTTGAATTAGTAATGGAATTTGAGCTGCTGGGCTGCGAAATGTAAGAGATTTGTGGATTTTACAAATACCAATGCATCACATATATACGATACGACGAAACCTATGTCGTTGTAATCTAGACGAATTATCGAAGAACTATAAAAGTTAAATTATCAAATATTACGTAAGTTGTAAAATATTACATCGAAGGATTTTTTTTTTCCTCGTTCTTTTAATGAAGGTGTGATTTAATTCGAAAAATCTGAAACTCGCAATATTCGTAATACAAGCCTACCTTTTATTATTTTTTTTTCCAGCTTATGTTTCAAATTTCAGTATACAAAGCATCGAGAACTACTTAAATAAATTAAAAACGCTGTTGGCGGAAGTGGCGAAAGCTACGCAAAACTAACCGTATAACGGCGGATACTCGTGAGAGCTAGGTAGAGTTAGTTTGAAAAAACCATACCAACGTACCCATCCCTTACCACCCATCGTCCCAGGGCGTCAATCTCAACTCTGTAGCCATCTCCATTGCGCTTTTTACCTGGCGAAACGAAGTAATAAAATTTAATAAAGCAATTAGCGAATTCCGTTGTATTGTCGAACGCGCACAGTAAATTATAAAAACACAATTAAAGCAACGGAAATCGCGTATAGAAAATTTTCAAAAGCTCTTCCTGGGTTATTTATCAACACTTACGTTAATTATCCGCTCTGTAAAGACATTTGCTTTAGGTTTAGTTTTTTTTTTTTTTTTTTTCAGCCTGTTTTCCAACAAGCTCGAGCTCCAGAACGAGAACGCCATACCGTGGTACGATGAGAGGCAAATGGGTAGATGAAAGGGACTAGATCGTACGCAACGGCTCGAAAAACTCGCATAAGTTTCGGCAAGGCAGCGTACACCAAAATTTACGCGTTGAATTTTAATTTCACGTTGATTATATATGTTTTTAACCCGTTGAGAAAGCTAGCGAAATATCGCTGATTTATAACGTCGGCGTCGTCGGGGCCGAGCGCCAAACTTGCGTAATTTTGGTCGAACTTTTTAATAGTCGAATTTCAATAATGAATGAATCGTCGACGTCGACGTCGTCGTCGGTGGTGTGATATATGGTACCGGCGGCGTATGCGATATGCTACAGAATAAAGAAAAGCAGACGAAATTAAAATATCGTTGATTAAATACAATGTTTCTCTTGTGTTTTGCGTAAGGTTTGTAGCTAGCTAGGTAGGTAAGTATATTGAGTATATATGGCTACCATCGTCGAGTGTGAGTGTTAATTACGTATATATGATGAGTTTACCCTTTCAGTTGCTCTGCCTTCTCTACACAGGAGATAGATTCTTTGACAAAGGTAAATAGTCTATACCTATCTTGACGTTACAAACGTTTAATGAACGTTTTGCCGCATCGTATTATTTCACTGTATCTGTAGTATAAGTAGTATACGTAATATACGTCTACGTACTAACAAAAAGAGCAAAGCGAATCGTGAAATGTGGTATTTTATATCACAAGCTGTTCTTTCTCTTACCCATTTTCACGTCTTCTGCGATGTATTTGTACGCAGCAACGATCTATTAAAACGTGTCTTATTACGAAATTTTCGTCGGGATTAAACAAACGACCGAACGTGCAATGGAAAAATTAAATATTGGGCGAAATTTTTTAATGAGTTTGCCTAGTGCAAAGTTTATTGTACTAGCCTGGCACACTATGGTTTACATTGTGTAGGTATGTATCTGCAAAGTAATTTAAAAGGATGCCGATTGCTGCTCGAAAAAAAAAGTCAGTGTAGCCACTATCGTATAAATCTATTGGGCGAAATTTTACTGCACCACCACTCAGAGTCGTGTTAACAATTTTGGCGCCCAAAGGCAATACTTGACGCTTACACCCCTATTGATGCCTCAACAAAATAGGTATCTAATGCAAAAATCTGCACAAAAAGGAGTAGCTGAAAAATTAACGCCCCCCCCCCTATTACCAACACAATTAATAGAGAAACCAGCTCGGTAATAAATTTTTTTTATACTAACTAAAAGATAAAAAAAAAAAAAAAGTAATCAAAGTATAAGTAAAAACACGTGAAAAAACATTTGTTTTGTAAGTAATAGAGTAATAGTAAGACTAGATCTGGTAAAAAAAAAATCAATAATTTGAAACTAAACAATTTTTCACTTTAGCTAATTAATAAATTGTTTTTTTCGAGATTTTTTTAACCGCGAA
Source organism: Ferrisia virgata (assembly GCA_900060175.1). Taxonomy (NCBI): domain Eukaryota; kingdom Metazoa; phylum Arthropoda; class Insecta; order Hemiptera; family Pseudococcidae; genus Ferrisia; species Ferrisia virgata. The sequence goes on from FIZR01008687.1 coordinate 4,562, forward strand.
ATCATTAATTACTTCGTCGTAATTTAATGCAATGTAGTAAGAGAATTTAGTCTCCTCTTCTAACATGGTCGATCTGAAATAGTTTTTTAAAAGCTTCAAAACCGATAAAGATCGTTCTGCTGTGCAGTTGGTGGTTACTGGTGGTCAAAAAAATACCTAACAGAATTTGCAAATTAGGGTACAAGTCCTTTAATTTGTTTACAATATCATATAGCTCTTTTATGGAAATCTTCTCAATCTTTTTGGCGTTCAAATGTTGTTTTAAAATTACAGCTTCATTAAAAATAATTATCATCCTGTTCGATATCTTCATTGTATATTTTTCTAATCGCAGATAAATTTGTTTTAATTTCTTCATCTGTCAAATTCGGTAGTTGATTCAAGAAGGCTAATTTTTCTGCGAATTTTTTACAGGCATCAATTTTGTATTGCAATTGATCTAACTGCTGGTCTATTATCTGAAGGAATGTACGTATTTACTGGAAGATCCTTTCTGGCTTTCACTACTGAATTTTTTCCACCTTTCACATTTTCTTCCAGTTTTTCGTCCTAAATTTTTACGCCCCTGTGCACCCTAAAAAATTTTTCGCCAATAGGCAGTGCCTAATTTGCCTTATGGCTAATACACCATTGCCACCACTGCTGTAATTCCAGCCTTGACGGTGGATTTCACTTCTATTAAAAGATGGTTGCTATGCAAGTAATTCAATCTGCGATGATATCGGCTGCTTATCAATTTGAAAATATTCTATTTGCTGGAGTTGTAAATAGGCAAAAAAATAACATCGCTCGGTATTCCTGTTACATCCTTAATTTTGTTGAATTTTGTAATTTCTTCAATTGTTGCACGTATATGGCAAACAATTCCCTCATAATCTACTTTTTTGTAGCTCTAAAAAGTTGAAACCTCCAAGAAGAGTATCTAAAGCTCTTAATACATCATCTCTGTAAGTCTATTTTCACCCCGCTAGATCAATTTTTTGATGGGACAAGCACCTAGCAAAAAAAAAAAAAACAAATTTCGTCAAAATGAAAAAATTGAAAAACACTCTATATTACACTTTCTAATTTACGACGCGAGAGGCTTATTTTCGGATATGTTGTGTATATTTTGATTTTTAGCCTAATTCTCTACATCTTATTGTCAATAAAAATTGGGTTATTACGGTCCATCAACCTATGGCGGATAAGGAAAAAGCAATTTCAATACAATCCATTTTGGGGTCCTGGAAGACCATTGAAACCATTTTTGGCAGTGTCAAGAAATTTATTTTTATTTTCTTAACCATAAAATTATTTCCTGCCATGAATCCGGATTGTTCAGGTGGAATTAGGCTGTGTAGATCTTTTGTAACATGACTTTGCTGCCGTGTGGAATTACAACGATTGTACGATAATTAAAGCAAATCTTGCATCTTCTTTTTTAATGTGAGAAATCAGCACCGACTTACACCATTCAGTAGGCCATTTATAACCCTGCCATATCACATTGTAAAAATTACCATACTGCTTTGATTCCAATTTCACCAAGAGCCTGCCACAATTCAACTTCAATACCATCGCAACCAGATGCTTTGCGTTTCTCCATCGTATTCACCACCTTCTTTACTTCATCAAGTACGATGTTTAGTTCATTTTCACATGTCACTTGGGCTGCACGAACCAGTTGATTTACTTTTGGTGTTCTACTGTCCTGGTACAACCACTCGCAGTATGTTTTCCGGCTATCCAGGATTCCTCTACAATCCGACCACCACAAGTGTGCCATCATTTTTCTTGATCTCACGAGTTCCAAGTTTGAAGTCTCTGGTCATCTGACGTATTTTCTTGTATGCTGCACTGGTATCATTGCGGTTTCGATCTATTAAATTCTGTCGACTTTTTCTCCTTGTTATATATGTGTTATTTAGTGAAAGAAAGCCAAGCTGGGGGCGATACCAGAAAAACCCTGTTTCAAGATCCTTTACAATCAACAAATCATTTTTGAGCAAGTTAGATACATTATTATCTTTTCTTTTCAGCATTTTTCCGAAAATTAAACTAATTTATCGGGCTCAATATCGATCAAAATCGCTCGAATTCTACCATTAAATTTATATAGATCGGCAATGAGGTAGATATATATAGAAGTAGGTATGACTTTGGATCAAAATTAAGTCACATTCAAAATTTGTGAAGGTAGTAGAGAGAATCAGAAATTGTTGGTTTTTGAACCAGTCGAAAATGACCAAAAAAAAGCAACCCCTTGTGATGCTTTTTGCGCCTGATTTTGTTAGTAATAGGGGTACAAGTGGACATTAAAAGGAATAGCAGAAATCCTCAAAAGGCACATCTCAAATTTCAACTTCCCAGCTCGATTTGGAGGGGAAATATTGGAGGAGCAAACTCGCGTAATTAAAGAAAAACCTACAATTTTGGGGCTGTGAGAGGGTGCAATGAAGCTATAAAATCTAAACCCTCAAAAGGCACATCTAGGACCCATACTAAATCTACACACAAAACTTCAATTTCCTAGCTCAATCTGGAGGGAAGATAAAAGAGGAAAGCCTGTTCAGGTCAAAAAGGGGTAAACCCCTCATATCTCCCCTACTAATTGATCTAAGAGGCTCTGAAATTTTGACCCTAAATTATTTTTACTCATAAATATCTAATCCCCCACCAAATCAAACCTATTGACCAAATTGGAGTGATTTTGACCCATATCGAGTGGAGTAAATAATTTTCATCATTTTCAGTAGATCTCAATCGCTTACAACAATATTGTACCTAAAAGAGCGTGCCATCTATCACGATCCCGAGCTCGTGAAGCAGCTCTTACCACAGAGTCTATTCGCGCTTTGACGATATCAGACCACCAGCTCAGAGATCTCCTTCTTCCTCTTTAACCAGGGGCCTTACCAAAAAGAATGTCTTTTTCGAAATTTCCAACTTCTCGGTCGGTCACATATCCAAAAATTTGGCTTGCCTACGCTGCTCTATAATCAACAGGGTGTCTTCTGTTATCCATGGCTACTTTTCTTCTGAAATGCGTTCTCTTTCTTTAATAACTGACTCACAAGCTCGAGTAATCTCGTATTTGATGACTACCCACAAGGTGTTTGGGTCATTGGTATCCAGATACGTGATTTTTGTCCAAGCAGCCAACTTCTGAAATTCAGCATCGGTGAGACAAGTCCGTGCTTTCTTCTTTGGCTTTTTATTACAAATTCGCAGTCGCACGAAAGGCGCATTGTAGGGTATTTGGCGAAGAAAACTAGACTGAACAAACAACGAACATGAATTTAAAAAGAATAAAAAACTGAAATTCAAGCAGGCTTGAATAATGAATTCAATAGCGTTACGTGTTGTGTATCATTCGACTTCTCGTTTAATCATGTATCGAAGAATTTACTAATTTGATTTAAATAAATCTCATAATAAAGTTATATCAAAACTAAAAGGTGAATTATTATTGGATGAAAACTACTAAGAAGCGAGAAAGAATGGTTGATTAAAAAACTTTAACACTTATATCTAACGATTAATTTTTGTACCAGTTCTGAAATGGCTCATTTAGATTGTATAAAAAATAATATTACTTAATTTACATTTTGATCTTTTTTCGATTTTTTTTTTTTTTTTGTCGAAATCGAGCAATGAAATCATCAATTTTGCGATATTTTCATTTTCACTTTGGTAGTAAATATTTTGTGCGATGAAATAGGCCGGTAGGTGCATTTCGTTGTCGAGTAGACGATAGAATGAATAATTTGCCGAAAGCTAACTTACATAGTTTGGTAGAGAGATGAAGTATTTGAGAATTTTCGTTGCTAGGAGTGAAAGGAGAAAAAATAACGTGCCAGAAAATACATACATTATCCAGTTGAAAAATTAAATAGAACGAAATCAATACTTTGAAATTGATGAAGTCAACGAAGTATTACCTCAGGCATTCGTATACATTATACCCGTATTATGTATGAATATATATGCTGCTCCGAGTAGATATTGTGAAAAACGATGCTACGTTTCGAGAAAATACCGATTCTTCCAAGCCTGGAGTCTTTATACGTACAAATTTACCGCAGATAAATGTTAACAAACTTACATTTTAGCAAGATAAAGATATGCGATACTTCCTAACTAGGAATTCTTCACGAAATAGGTATATTTTTGAAAAATAAAAATCCGATAAAGAGAGAAACGAGATAAATTTTTTCTTCGATATAGGAACATGAAACTACCACAGTAGGTAGAGCTAGGTACCTACAAAACCTTGTTTTAAAACGAATGACAAAATGGTCGTTCCTAACGAAACGGCAAAAAAAAATACATAGAAACTACATTTGTACTTAATACAAAAATATATAGCTTAAATTTACATTATTTAAACGATTTAAGCAGACCGTTTTGCATTCATAATCTTGGCTCAGATAATTCATTGGCTTTGTCTGGGTTTTTAGCGTATATATCCTAACGGGGAAAAAAAAAGAACGATGAATTGCACGCAAGTGCTTTACCTTTGTATGCTAAATTCGATTCAGAGTGTTGAAAAATTATTCTCAATAATTTTTTAAATCGTTTTATGTAATTTTTATTGCGAAAGCGTGTTGAAATTTACCTTTAATATAATATAAAACGACGAACGTAGAAGAGGAAGAGAGAGAGAGAGAGGAGAGAAGACATAGAATGTTGAAAAATTATTACGAATCGAAACACGTGAGCTTTGGATAATTTCCAACCATTTGGCAAAAAATTAAATTACTTAATTGGCGGAAAACAATTTTAATACGTTGGAATAACGATGGCGCTAAAATTAATGAAATGAAAAAAATTAACTTGTCGCCGGACTTCTTCTATACAAATGAAACTTTTTTACGATTATCGATATAATAGTATATGATTCAGTTCTGATGCGAACGTTGGTATAGCTGGTAGGTTAGATTTAACTCCAGCGTGGGCAAAGTTTTATCTCTCCCTCTCTATCAGCATCTCTCATCCTAAACAGCAAACCGCACCATTCGACTAATACGAGACTAATGATTGATCGAAGCTTTTAATTAATCTTTATGTTATACGAATAAAGGCCTGGTTAATTTAACCATAGCTAATTATTTGTAGGTAATTGCAGCGAGTCTATGGATTTTATCGCGACCGAGTACGGTCGTTTATGTAGGCTTTTAAGCTTTTAGTCGCAGATCAACGTACGCTGTCAACCATTTTGACTTTTCACCCTCATATACTATTTATTACGTGTGTGATGTATCTATGTAGCTGTACGATTATACTCGTTAGTATAGACGATGAAAATCAAGGAAAATACCCGTACCAGTGCATGCTTTCTAAATTTAACGAATACGTTGATATAATCATGTGTTATTAGCTTCGAAGTTTGAGAAATCTTTAACTGAGGCGAGTACAGAGCTCCCAAGTACTTGGTAAGATGCTTTAAATGTGAGAGTTGAGTGAAAAATGAGCTTTTGTGAATTGACAATCACGATTTAATGATGTATTAAGTGTTTTTCGTAGGTCTTAAAATTTATTAATAGTTTTGACATGACAAAAATAACGAAAAAAAATGAAAATAAATCTACTGTATTAGTCCAGTCAAATTAGCGCAAAAAATTGCAAAAGAATGGAAACATTTATAGCTAGAATTTTTTCTCATAGAATTGTAGATCATCACCCCCTCCCTCCCTCCCTCCTCCCTCCCTAAACAACATATCCAAAATCGAACAAAATCGGACTAGAACTTCTTCAATATTCTCATTTGTATCACAAAAACAGGTTTTTACCAAAATCTTTGTGTAACTATGTTCCTAAACGCGATACAAAAAAAAAGTTGGATTAAAAAATGTAGCTAGTTAAATTTACAGTAAGAAAAGTTATTACATATTTTTTCCAAAAATCGATTGAAACATTTTAAAATGAGTTTGAAAAAGATACGTTATGCTCTAACGTGATATTCCGCGTGATGTTTCTATTCCGTCGCGAGAGCCAGCGGCCAACATTTGTAGACACGCGGGCTTAATTTTCTTTCAGTGTACTTAAACAGGAAAGTTTCTACTAATACCTCTTTTTTTTAGATGTTTTCAAAAAATGTCACATCTTGCGTTTTTCTACGATTTTCTGAAAAACTGAGACGAAAATATTTTTAAGATACATTCCGCTGAAATTAGCATTGTAAAGTAAACGCCTAAAGAGCGAAGGCAGGTCGTCAGAGAGTAGAATTTTTATACCACTGACTATCGAGTTCGTTAGACGATTACAAGGAAGCTATTCCTAAGTACCAAATACATTGAACATGGCAAACATCGTGCCTGTGATACCTTTGTTGAATTTATCACTGCAAAGCCATCAATTTACTGAATAAATTGATCCTGAAGTTTCAAACAGTGCATCATTGCACACACATGTAAGTAATCTTTCTAATTGTACCACTCGAAGACTAAATGTAACCATTACACATTAGTGACTGTTATAAAAAATTATACAAACTAAAAATTTACATTTCTTTAAATTAATCTAAATTTCAATTTCAAATAATTTACTACTCATCATCATTATTCTGAACGTACTCTGCACGAAAAAATATGTATTTTACTACCTATTCCCAAGTTACACTCTTCGTATCAACCCTACTGACCAAATTTCAGCATCTTCCTTACCATAAAAAAATGAAGAAGGGAAAAAAAAGGACGAAAAACTTTTTCCTCGCATCTTTAAAATTTAACCCAAACCATCCACCGTCATAAATATTCCCCTCGCTTATTTCTATACGACTTGTCGCAGGACGGTCGCTAAAATCGTGCTATTCTCTTGGGCAGCCAGATATTTCATTCTTTAGATACGTCGATTGGTTTAAAAACGAGAGGAAAGAAGCTACGAACTTTCATTGCAATGAATTGTGACAGTAGGGTTGAATTAAGCTGGGAATACCGTTTAGGAGGGGGAAGGGAGACGGGTCTTGACAGGAACTTGAGAAGGAAATGAAGCTAAGGGAAGTGTTAAAAGAACAGGGTCACGATATAAACGACAAAATAAATACGACTAGGGTAAAAATTAAGTAGATTTATTGCTCTAAAATATTCTTTAATAAACGCACACTATACGTTCACTAATGATACTAGTCGAACATTTGCCAAAAAAAAAAAAAAACCACATCGAGCATACTACCCAAGGTAATCATCCATTAAATAAGATGAAATCAATGGGATTGGTATTGTTATCTACGCGCAACAAAACCACACTAGGAAAAAAGCAACATCCATAAAACAAAGAAACTATCATTAATAATACTATTAGAAGGTTATATTTTGACTCATATACGTATTTTCATTTCTATATCATTGGCTGTTTTGACTCTGCACATGAATATAATTCTAACTTAAAAAACTAATACGCGTATGGTCGGACTAATAAATTGCCATTTGCTTGGATGGTTGCCTATCATGTGGCATCCTACGTGTCTACATAGCGGGTGTTTTGCATCAACTTCTGTTCCCTTACACTTGCGATCTTACGTATAGTTATGATGGTCGGCATACCCAAAAAATCAGAGGCTGAGATATGCTATTTTCAAAAATTCATGTTAAACCAAACCTGCTGCACACTTGAAAATTAAAATTCATAAAAAAAAATTAATACTGATGAAAATTCTTTGTTTGTTCTAAAACACAGTATATACTCTCGAATATGTGTGGTGTGAAAAACAAGATTGGGGATGAAGTGGTTCGTAAAATATGACAAAATAAATAGAAAAAAGTATCACTAAAAATTTGCAACTCTTCTAATTTATTATCAATAACTTTTAAATAACTATTTTGAGCATCTCATTAAAAAATTTTCAAATGTAAGGGAGAGCATCTCCAACTAAGGGGTTCAGGTTGTAACCCCAAGGGTGGCATTCATAAGGAGAAAAAAATGTAAAATTGAAGAAAAACAGTTTTAGTTATATTTGTACAAAAATAGAAAAAAAAATTTCAAATCGAAGGTAAACGCGAGAGAAGCAAAACGATTGCGCAACAAGGCAAGGAATATCAGTGAGACACTGCGGTGAAAAAATCAAGAGTGGGGATGAAGTGATTAGTAAACTGTGACCATGCAAGTATAAAAAAATTGTTGCAAATTCTCAATTTTTTCAATTTTTCGTAAATAGTTCCTGAAAAAACTATCATGAGCCTCCCACTAAAAATCTTTAAGATGAGCTGCAGTGCACCTCCCTTACTCCATGGTATGAGCAGAAATCCTGAAGATTGCTTCTTAATAGAAAAATACCCCCTGCCTCATCTGCCATAGGTAGATAGACTGTAATAGCCTAATTTTTATTGACGATATAACATCAAAAATCCCTCACTTAACAGAATTTTAGTCGAGAGCTCTTGATAACCTTTTCAGAAATTATTCACAAAAAACTGAAAAGATTGAAAATTTTCAACTAAATTTTTTTATACCTACATCGTCACATTTTGCAAACCACTTCATGCCACTCTAGATTTTTTCATCGCAGTCCCTCACTCATATTTCTGGCCTTCAGGCGCAATCGTTTTACTTCTCTCGCATTATCTTCGATATGAGAATTTTTTTTCAATTTTTGTCCAAATATGACGAAACGTTTTCTTCTTTAATTGAATTTTTTTCCTATAAATTCAATTCTCAGGATTACGACCCAAACCATTGATTTGAACGTGCTCTTCTTTTCATTTTAAAATTTTTTGATAAGATGTTTGCTAATAATAGCTTTTCCAAAAAGTTATTTACAAAAAGCTAAAAAAGGTACAAATTTCTAGTCATGTTTTTTTATATTCATTTTGCCATATATTACGAACAACTTCATCCCCACTCTTGATTTCTGGACCTCACATATTAGGGAGTATGTACTGTGTTTTAGAACAAACAGAAAATTTTTATCATAATTAATTTTTTTTCTGTGAATTTTCAAATCGAGTGACAGGTTTGGGTGATGATGAAATTTTGAAGATAGCACATCTTAGCTCCTTCTATTTTTGGGTATACTCACCATCATACGTGTAAGTCTCAAGAGTTGACCTTTCAGTGGTATAAAGATAACGAGATTAATACGAAACACCCTGTACATTGTATTTTTTTTTTTTTTTTTTTTTTTTTATCCAAAAAATGCGATTTTTTTTTTTTTTTTTTTTTTTTTTTAGTCCAGAAAATGACTGGTTTTTATAAGAAAACAAACGTACAAAAAATCAAATTTTTCACAACTATGAGCAACACATTGAACCATAAAATTATCATATGTTGAAAAAAGAAAACAGAGGTACTCATAAGAAGCGATAATTTGACACTGCAAAGCTGTACCTATGCTATCAATGGCAAGCACACTGGTCTCATAGACATGCTTTTGTTAAAAAGAAATTGGTGGATTTTCAGACTTGATTTAACACTTGTAACTGGCTTCCTTCAACCAGGAGACCTCCATCAGGAGGCATCATTTTCACAAGAAAAATAATATGTACAACAATCCCTGATCAAAGAAAAATATTCTCAATTTTTGAACACCTTATCTCTTCTAATTCAAAATTGAGTAATTTTTTACAAGACAAATTTCATTTACTTTATCAATATCTATCAAACCAGCACATCATTCTTTCAAGATTATTAAATTTTTGATATTTCTTCTCGGCAACACTAGCAAAAACTAGCAATTTTCTGAGAAAAAAAAAATCAATACCACACGATAGTCAACCATTCGTACAGATCAACGACTGACAAGCTCAAAAAAGTAAAAAAAAAAATTGTTCCTCGAACTGACACGTTCCAAACAATAAAACTGTTACCAGCATTAGGATTTTTAATTGAAACGAAATTAATTATCTTGTGCACGGTTTAGTTTGATATAATTTTCATATAATTTTATTGTTGATTTGAATGTTCGGTCAATTATCACGGTAATTGATGACTCGAGCATGAAGATAGATGAATTTGCTTTTGAGCATTGATCTGTTCACTTACTTTCACACGTGTTTTTAGATTACGACTAAAATGTTGTGTGGAAAGATATATACATCAACCGAAGTGTGAATCAGATACATAGGTAGAACTTTGCATGAGCCATAGACAAAAAGGAATTTTATCTATTTTTCGAGAGATTTATATGACCGAAGATTTGAATACAATTGGTATTAAGTACGTACAGGGTGTCTAATTGATTCGCGAACATATGCGCAAAAATGAGTTCTAATAGTGATAAGGACAAAACAATATTAGAAATTAGCGATAATTAAATTTGAGTATTTGTATTTCATTACGATAATGTATTTAATTCAGCAGCGAACACTTTCATTCAATTATTGCAAATATTTTCAACATTTTACTTGAACTTATCTAACACTCTTATCATAATCGCAAATTTTTACTTTTTAATTATACGCAACATTCGTTGTATGCGTTCACATATGATAATAGTCAAGACACATAGGTAAAGATAAGTCAACGACGACGACATGAAATATATTCAAATCCTCGCCCATGTATAGGTACTTCTTTCGAAAAGTAAAATTCCTTTTGTGTCTATGTCTTTTGCAAAGTTTTACATATGTTTTACGCGATTTGTACCTAATGTTGATACCCTCGTGCGACACGTTAGGTGAAAACATGTGCAGACTAAAAATGGCGCAAAGTAAGGAATAAAAAACGCTTGACTTATCCGTTTGATAAATGCGAATCTACGAGGATGAAATATAAGAACTTGGCTCGACGATATAGGATTTTCTTACCCCCCTGAAGCTTGCCATAATACGATCGCGTATCATATTTTGACGAAATAACGTTGTATAAACCGGAATCTGCTTTGCTTTTATATCATAGATGGTTTTTTCTTTCCTTCTCAATATCTATAAGAAGCAAGCTCGATAAACGAAATTGGTAATCGGTAATGGGGAAAAAGTATCGAGAAATAATCGAGCTACATAATTTTTATCTAGCTCTGGTTGCCTTCTTTACGTTCTATCTATGTCTATAATACAAGTTGCAGTTTTTTTTTCAATATCAGATATCTCGTATTATCAAATACTCCACCGGACCATTGGGTAATTATTTGATATTTTCGGGACCTTTCGAAGTATGTACCTACTTGAATTAGATGTAAACGAAAGCAACTTCGAATCATATAAGTACTTACTCAACTGAACAGAAAATAGAGTTGTGATTATGATAGAACAATCCAGAAGTATTTCTATTTCACAATGCAAAACGTAATCACCGGTTTACGAAAAAATCAAAAATTATGTAAATCTTCACGAAGGTGAAATTTATACCAAATGATACAAAACTGAACTTGAAAAAAATTGTACAATCTACAATTACGAGCAAACGAAATACAAATACATTTCGACAAGGTGGACGCGACAATATTTTAAATGAATTAAAACACGATCAGTCGTAAATCACGAATTGATAAGTAATAAGATACGTACACTACGAAAAGCAAATATATAATTAAACCAAACATGAAAAAAACTGAAAATCTGACGATCGTCTTTATCTTCTAATCGCTTCGATTTGCGATAAGAATAAGATGGTGCGACCGAATACAATAGTACTACAACAGACGCGAATAGCACCTTACAGTGTTGCCAATAACTGCTCACCCCACACATTATAAGTCATACGTAATTTACACATTATTTTGGATTTTCCACTTTTATACCGAAGTCTGTTTTCGTATGAGTGTTTGAAGATAACTAAAGCAACGTAATCTAACTCATAACATGTAACATTCACAAGAATAAATACTTCCATTAAAAATTAATGCAAGACTTTTCGAAAAGGAATCATTAGTACGACACACTGAACATGTTAATATGTAGTTTGGTTGTTATGGTAGTGCTCATGCTCGTGGTACTGTCATCGTTTGACTCGTTTTCTTATATTTTTTATTTTTTTTTTTAATTTACCTTGTTCTTCAATAAGGTAACAAATGAAAAATACTGGAATGGAGTAGTTTCTTCAAGTTCGTACTTTATGTGAAACACATTTATACATAAATGCTAATTGGAAAAGTTTTGACTCCAAATAAATAATATCTGCTTCGTGTATTTCATCTTCATCAATCCGTTTTTTTTTTTTTTTTTTTTTTTAGCGTAATCATGACATTATAGATAATTTTATTTAATTTATTCTGATTCAGTGCCAACAATGCACCCAAAAGCATCTAATTTTTCAATTCACAAGTATCCACTTGATTTTTGTTTTTTTCTTAGCCTCGGAAATACAACGTGATTGCGATATATTGAAATTACTTAAATTTTAGGTAAATTTTCAAATCTCTTCATACTTTTTCATTTCAACTGTGTTTGTCCAGTTCTCACAAGAATTGTTTTTTTATTAAAATTTTTTTCAATACATATCATGACATTCTTGTTTTATTCTTCGAACCAAACTCGAACCTATGATCAGAATTTCTCAAGAAAAATTTCCATCAATCAGGAATTTTTAAAGAAGCTAATTCAGAAGTACTTCTTGCGCTGAATTCGGATTTGCAATCAAAATCAAAACTCCTATGAAGAAAAAAAAACACAGATAAATGAATGTGAAATGTTCGGTGTTTTTTCTGGCAAAACCAATCGAATTTTTTGATTCATTGGCTTCTCTACAGTCACTTTTCTCACAAACTTGAAAATTCAAAGATCGCATCTAGGATACAATTAAAGATTGAATATCTCATTCTTTACAATTTTTGTTCAAGTTTATACGTAAATTGTCTCTATAGAACGCTCCGTATTCATGAAATTGTAAAAAAAATATAATATAAAAATGAACTCATAAATTTGCAAACTTCGTACGAATCGAATCGATTACCTGACTTAATTCTACGTTAATGAGCGAAAAATTCTCTCACAAAAAGATCTGCCTGGTTTAAAAATTGAAACTATTTCATAAACGAGAAAATTTGTGAGCCATAAATATGAAAAAATTAAAGATCTTCTATATATTCAATGATCTAAGAAGATTCCCATCGCTTCTACATCATCTTTAGCAACTTCAAATTTCAAAATTTTCACCATTACGTACAGCATAGTTCATCAAGTTTTCAAAAGCTCACCAATCATTGCAGACTCGACAATTTTATCGTCAATTTCGAAAAGCAAAGTACATGTACTCAGTTTCAGAGAAATTTTGTAAATAATGACTTTACAACCGCGAGTATTTCACTTCAAAAACACTTGTTCATTATCGCAATAATTACGACGCCATGATACATGCGCCCTAATTTCCGAGAAATTTCACGGAGTTGATACATCGAAGTGTTTTCCAAAAGGTATACCTAATATGCAGTCATCTCAGCATTCGTTCGTTATCGTAATTTGTAATTTCATAATTACAACATCCGTGATCAGCAATTATCTCATTATCATTAATGAACCCTCATGAATTTTTCCACGACAACTTACTTGTTCGTAAAAACATATAAAATCAGAAACTTACCTGAGAGGTTTTCATTATTTCGCGAATATCTGGTGTAGACTCGACGAATTTACTTTCCTACTTTCATTAAATTGTGACTTACACACACTCAAAATATGAAGAATATTGTGATTTGTTTCCTTATCGCGATATGCGTCCAGGTAATTACCTACTTTGGCTTAGAAAAAAGAAATGTTACTTGACATCATCTTCACAGGTTTTAAGAACACTGCAGATTGACAAAACGGCATATTGAATTTTACATAAGAAAAAATAAAGTACAAAAAATTAAGAATATACGTAGAGTGAATTTTTCGATCTTGGCTCCAGTTCGATAAAATTCACCAACATGACGAATATTTCGTACTCATTCGATTCAACTATTTAAAGCTACTTATTCGTGTTTTAGTGCGCATTATCGGACAAAATCCTGATGAAATCTAGACCAGCTCGTTACAGACCAGATACAAAAGCAGTCTCCATTACCCAAATCAAAGAAACAATCACCGATACTCCAGAGAATGAACAAACCATAAGATATCCATCCGAAACCGAAGAAGAACCCACTTCTACCCCTCCACTCAAGCAAAAGTCCGCTCCCCGAACTGCAAACGGTAAAAAATCCAAACGTCGTACTGCACTGAAAAAAAATAACATTCTATCAACATCAGTGACAAAAAAAAACTCGACACAAGATTCAACCCCACGAACTCCGAACAGTGTGAAAACTCCACTGCAAGATTCAGTTATCGAAGGCGATGGTAAAACTGGTGTAATTACCTATAATGGAAAAATCGTCGTCAACAAAGATGAAGCTCTAATGAGAGGTGTTATTGGCATTCACATCAACGAAGATGGTATTTTCATTAACAATCGTCTAATTGCTAAGGAACTTCCACTAAAAACAGGAGCCTACTACATGAGTACATTTATAATACCGCCTATCGGAACCATTGATCATACAAAATTCAGGATACAGTTGAATAATGACGGTAAAATTCGATACACCGATAGCACTGGTAACGCTGAAAATCTCGAAATCGAATATAAAATATCCCCAGATAACACTGAAAAAGTAGCAGATGTAAAAGATACCTCAACTGCTCCTAAAATTGCCCAAGATAACAATATTAAACCGTTATCATTGTCTGAAGAAAATAATTCCCTTCCTTCGCAACAATCCACGCAAAAAGATCAAAAGGTAATATCGATCATAGAAGGTGAAGATGGTAACATCAAACTCGATGGAAAAGTAGTTATATATGATGAACAGCGATTCAAATACGATCACGAGGTTCAAATACGTATATTCAAGAAGAGCTTATATTTAAATGATAATCTAATCACAAATAAACTGCCAGTATCATCGGCAGATGCAAACAGCCCATTTCATAGATTTATAATTCCTCATGGCGATGTGACCAAGTTCGAAATACAAATTAGAACTGATAATCTAATTCGTTACATCGATAACAACGATGAAATGATCAACTTCAAAATTAACACCATCTCTGCTTCTGAAGAAGAAGATGATCAATCCATGAAATCTCCAGTAATTGATAATAATACAACAACTTCTCCGCAATCGTCAACAAATACAGACCCTAAGGTGCAATCCATCGTAGAAGGTGAAAATGGTGACATCAAAGTTGATGGTAAACTTGTAGTATTGAATGAGGAGGAATTTAAATACGATAACGTTGTTCGTATACGTATCTTTAAGAATAAACTGTACATAAACGATAAACAGATCACAAGTAACCTTCCATCATCTGCAGAAACGATGAAAAGCCCCTTCAATAAATTTGTAAATCCTCCTGGCGGAATTACCAAATTTAAAATACAAATTCGAACCGATAATCAACTTCGATATACCGATAATAATGATAAATCTATTAATATCAAAATATAGATTGATGATCTTGACGTGCATCAATTTAAATAATTAAAACATGTAACCGACAAGTTGTTTCGTTTCATTTCATTTGACAAATCACCAGCAGCAAATAAATTTTCGATAAGATTTTTAGATTTGAAAATATATATCTATTTGGATGTTGGGTAAACTCCACTAGAACGAAAATAGGCATTTCAGACTTTTCTCAAGATGGAGGTGCAAAAATTGAACTTTCAAAGAACGTATCAAAAACTTGGTAATTCTTCATAGGACAGTAACTTTGGCTGCAGAGCTAAATATTATATTTTGAACGGTTCTGAGTCCGATTAATACATTTTGAATAGACCCAATTTCAACTTTGGAGCCAATTATGCTATTTTAAATGGCTCTAGCTCTTGCTCTAGAGTCTGATACAGCATTTTGCTTAGTTTCGCTTCTAACACACCAAGATTAGGCTTTAAAAGACTTTGGATGTTAGATAAGATGTTTTATAACATTGTATTTTTCCAGATTGTTCTTTTAGTTTTTACCTGCGGACACTGTTGCATCTTGGACTAAGTTTTCATAAATTGTGTACAGTTAATCGAACATTGGAGGATATACGTTGACGAGGAAAAAATTGAAAATCAACTACTTAATCGAAAATCAATGTTTCCAAATTTCATTTTTTCCAGTTTCTCGCATAATATGCAACTGACGCTGTTCAACAAAGCTCAAAGAAGATTAAAATTTGTCTTCGGAGGTAAAGAGCTACAGATTCTAGCTCTGCGATCAGCTCCGTTCATTTTCAACACTGAACTCCTATTCTAGAGTCAGACTTTGTTAATTCAGAATGACCAAAAGCGCCTTTTTTCCAAACTTATTGAGTTCCAGCTCGAATCATTGTTCCAAATGATTTTGAGAATTGAGCGTCAGCAACGAAATCCGTTCCAAAAATTGAGTTCTAGTTCTAGATCTAAATTGTTTCCATTCTGAGTATCACGTTCCAGGGACTTCTAGCTCCCTTAAACGACACTTCTCTAAAGTAATTAAACATTCTCTGTGCTAAATTTTTGTCCGTTGAATCAATTTCAACTAATACTAGAAAACCAGCACTTCAACTGTTTCATCTGGATCTCCTCAAAAGAGTCGATATAATTGAACATGGAACATGATATACACACAAAAACTTTCAAATTCTCATTTACATATATTAAGCAATTATCATCTCAACACAATTAAACCACACCGGCTTACAATTAATTGCAGGCCTACCCTATTTTCTACCTATGATCTCGAAACTTTTTATATCATCTAACTGTCCATTTGAAATCTCACATAATAAAAATAATATCCCATCAACTGAGTCTAACATTTCTTTCAACGCTATAATTCGCAATTTCACCTTGAAAAATATATCTTAAAAAAATACACCATCGCAAGGACAATAGTATAGCACTCGCAGAAAAAAAAAAAAAACTGTAAAAGGAAACCTTTTCAAAAAAGAAAAAAATATTTTAAACTCTTGTTAAAATAGCTGATCTCGTAAATCTCACTTCTTCGAAAATTTAATAGAGCAAAAATTTCCTCTCCAAGGAAAAGATTTGTTATTAAATTTTTCTCGTGAAAAAAAAATTCGCCAAAAAATAAAGTGAATTTCGTCGTGTAAGTAGGTAGACATTATACCAAAAACTTTCCGTGCCAAATCCTCGTTTTAGAGAATTTTGATGTAAACGTCGGTCGAAAAAAAATTACGATGTTGAAAATGTTTCTTTTTTTTTGGTATTATTACTTTCCTTTCAAATATAATAGATGGATTTAATTAAAACGGAACAATTTTTCCAATTTTAGCTCTTCGCACTAACGGATCAAACCTCAAATGTAAAATGGCAAACGTTGTTGTAACTTTAGTGACAAGTGAGGAAAATTTTTGTAGACTTTTTTTCGTTTTTTAATTCGTTACAAGTTTTTTTTCGATAAATGTTAGTCAGTCTCATATAAGGAAACGAGAACGACAGAGGCAGCTTTATACCGTACACTTTTGAAGATACATTGGTAAGTTCTTCAAACTGAAAAAAATGAATTTTCATAATGCTTATTTTGCAGTACGTTGAGAAAGTACTGATATCATTCCTTTCGGTTTGAAATTTTGTTTCACTTTAAGTAGGTTATTTCAATTAATACCTAACAAAGATCTCTTCCGGATGCAACATATTCCCATTGTATAAAACGATTATCCGTACTATGTGCTCCAGCATCACTACACGCAAAGTTCAGAGGCTTTCACAGAATTTTCTCTTCCAAGCCAATTACACTATTTACAAATTAGCTTCGCGCTTTTCCACAAGGGTCGCTGACTCCGAAGTCTAAATCCCTACAGCGAAATTTGTTGCATAAATTCAACAACAATGGCAACCGAAACACCTCCACTTTATCCGACAAAAATGCTAAAACACGACACGACATCGTGTCAAGTTCGTTTTTCGAATCAAGTTTGTCGTACTATTAACGTTTTAACAAAATAAAAACAAAAAGTGCTGGTAAATTCGACGCTGGGAGGTTTTTACTATAACCGTTACAATTTAATCGATTTTTCATTTCGTGTATAACCAGCATTTAAGCCATGTACTTTTTTTTTTTCAGCGGTTTTGAATTATGACGTTTTTGTTAGCGGCGCCATGTTGCAATAATTTAATAGGTTTTTCTTTTTATTTTATTTCATTTTTTTTTCTGTATACGCGGGAAATGGATTAATTACAAATAGTTCTGCGTGATAGTTGGCAAAAGGGAAGTAATTCTTTACAAAGAATTTTTCTCGCTTGTAATTGTAACGTAATTTTATATTTCCATTTATAGTACGCGAGCGGAATACGTCGTTAGGTAATTCGTTACCTTGTACTGAATATTCTACTTCGAGATAAACTGACCGCTCGTTCGCACGGTACGAAAAGAAAAAAAAAGTAGCAAGTTGAAAATTGCACGAATATTTAAACGCTAATACCGTCTGAAAGTATCTAACCTACTCGCTTACTTTTGAAGAAAACAGTTTCTTTCGAGTTTTCGTTTATCGATATCACAAAGCGAAACGAGATACAAAAAAAAAAAAAATGAAAAGAAAACAAGTTCCATTGCGAGTATTAGTATTTAAAAAATATATACCTACGAGAAGGAGGGAAAAAAACACTGAACAGAAACTTTACCAATATATACGTATATAAAAGAGAACGATAGAGAACGGCTGATAGGCCGTTAAAGTGCTTTAAACAAGCGAAGCACTTTAACAAACTTTGCAGATCGTTTAAGCGAGCTTCGAAGACGAGTAATAATTAGCTGGCGGCTATCTTACTGTATACTACATAGTACAGGGTACAGCAACGTCGTGTCAGATGTTCATATTTGTACAGGCGACTGGCTCGAAACAGTTGACTAAGATTGATTAATTTTAAACTGCTTACGAAGTAAAGTTGCTCCCTTTGCCTATACATTTGTTATAGCTAGGTACGTAGACCTACCGACAACATAGGATACGAAATACACCTTTAAACGACGACAACGGTGAGAATTTTGTTCACTCGGTCTATGTATACAGTCGACCAAGTCAAAAGAGCAGGTTAATACGATCGAAAATCGTCACAAAGTATACTTACCTTAATTTCATCTCGTGCACAGAATCACCGCCTAACAGACTGCTTGAAGAATGAAATGAAACAAAAGGATCAAATATCAAGTTCAAAAGTACCAGCTCTCATTTTCTTGTAACATATTTTTTGAAGACATTCATTATACATGGTGTTCCGTGCGTGGATGCCAAAGATACGGGTGGGGAGAGGGTTGTGTATAATGCAATGCACTCTGTCACCGATTGGGATGAAACTCACCCAAAATGTTGGTTCTGATTTGAAATCACCTCAAAAAATTTATCGACCCACCTGGATATCATTGCCGTAAATGCTTACAAGAAAAGTACCCCAATGGCCACACGACAAATGAAAAAAAATTTTCACACGTGCGTAGAGCTTTCAAAATTACCCCCACAATCAAAATTTCAGCTCCTAAATTCCATTTGAGGAGAGTTATGGGGGAGGGGGGGTGGAATATCTAAAAAATTGACAAATAACACTGCGAATTTAATGAAAAATGAAATAACTCGAGTTCATACCACGATTAGGAGGTAATTTTTTTAGCACAGATTTACTACGCTCGACATGGGTCACCTGTAATTCGGGTAGTCACCCGGATTCGCGTGTAACACCTCGGGGGTGTATTTTGACTCTTCTAAAATATGCAGAAAAATGGAAAAAGTGAAATAACTCGACTTTATACCATGTTTAGTGGCTAATTTTTTCACCACGTACTACACTCAATATGGGCCACCTAGCGGTAGGGCAGTCACCCGGATCCGTGTGTAACACCTCGTTGGTGCATTTTTAGCCAAGTAAAATGCAATTTAAAAAATGGAAAAAGTGATTGTCAAAAATACACTCCCAAGATGTCACCCGTGGATCCGGGCAACTAACCCATCTTCAAGTGGCTCGTGCACAGAGTATTTCATGGTGAAAAATTTAGCCCCTAAGCGCAGTATGAACTCGAGTTATTTCATTCCTTTTATTTTTTCAATACATTTTGGATGGCTAAAAACACACCCCTTGGGTGTTACACGCGGATTCGGGCGACTACTACGCCTCTGGTTGGCCCATATCGAGGATAGTACATGCTGAAGAAATTAGCCCCTAAACGCGGTATGAAGTCGAGTTATTTCATTTTTCCAATTTTTTGTATACTTCGGAAGAGTTAAAATTCACCCCCGAGATATTATACGCGAGCCCGGGCGAATACCCCCCCCCCATCTCTAGGTGGCGCATGTCGAGTGTGGTAGATACGTGGTAAAAAAAAATTACCCCCTAAATTCAGTAGGTATTTCATTTTTCATTAATTTCACAGTGTTATTTGTCAATTTCTTGATATTCTAATCCCCATAGCCCCCTTCCTTCCTCTCCCTCCCCCCCATGGAGTTTGGGAGATGAAATTTTGGCTGTAAAGGTAATTTTGAACGCTCTACACACCTGTGCAAATGATTCTCATTTAGCGTGTAACAATTGGGGTACTTTCCTCGTTAGAATTCAATATTTTCCATTTCCGTGAGGGGAGGCAGTGGTGGTCCAAAAAATTTGAAATTTTTCCACATAATACTTACCAAGCTGGTGTATATGAGAATTTGTTCAAAATTTTTATTTCATTTTTCATTAATTTCGCAGTGTTATTTGTCAATTTCTTGATATTCTAATCCCCATAGCCCCCTTCCCTCCTCTCCCTCCCCCCCATGGAGCTTGGGAGATGAAATTTTGGCTGTAAAGGTAATTTTGAACGCTCTACACACCTGTGCAAATTTTTCTCATTCAGCGTGTAACAATTGGGGTACTTTCCTCGTTAGTTTTTTTTTTTGAATATTCAAGGCTGGTTTTGAAGGGATGAAAATTTCGAAGAATTTCTAACTGGGAGGGGAAGCGTGACTGGAATAGGCTTTAAAAGATTAGTCGTACCCTTGAGCATAACATATATTTCTTGAGGTGTTCAAATAGGGGGAGAGATGCTTTTTGCTGTTTTTTTTTGTCACATTCAGACCTTCGAGGTCAATACCAGAAAACTCTGAAACCATTCTTGATGAACCATCACAAATCTACAAAATCCTCTGTCTAATGTTAAAAAATCAGTTTTAGATCCCCTTTCCACTGGGCGTACGTAGTCTTGGAAATTACATACGCCCAGTATAAATAAAAAAAATAATAAAAAAAAAAAAATCTGGAAAAAATTAAAATTTTGTTTAACCTATGTAAAAAGATAGTAAAATGATAATTTTTGATTAGTGAGCACCAAACGACTGATGATATTTTTTTTTAGCTCAGAGAAGAGGCTTTCGGTCAAAATATTTGGATAGTTTTTGTATGTAGCAGGGCTGCCAATTTCATTATTAAATAAAAGTTTGAAAAATATTGCTCCTTTTTAAGAAAAATGTCATAATTCAGCGTCTTAAAATTATTTTCCAAGTTGGCAGCACTGCTATACAAAACTATCCAACTATTTCGACTCAAATCAAATTTTCCGAGTTGAAAAACAGTTTTGGACGTGTATTCGACGTAAGAGACCCTTTAACTAAATTTTTTTGAAAAAAATATTCTCAATTTTTTGCAATCTGTAATCTTTTAGTCCCACAGTAGAGGGCTAAAAGTGGTCTCGGATCGAACCGAAAATGCGCTACGTAGACGCGGAATCTGAATTCGCATCTTTTTAGCTCCATAACCACAGGGTCCTACACCTTTTTTAGGGGGATGTAAATTACGAAAAACTACGTTTTTTTTTCTTGAATAGCTCCATCTTCCTTTGAGCTGGGGGCGCAAAATTTTGTATGGTAGGTTTTCAACTCAAACTTAAGCATCTCTGTGAGTTTTGTCTGAATCCTAGATGTTTTTTTTTTTCATTCCACCCTCATGAACACCCTGTAGGACTATACACATTACACGCATCGCACATAAAGACATATCATCTAAAAATCTTCCCCATACACCGTCACTTTCTCGTTTAAAAGTCAAATTGATTTTATAATAAGAACAATTTTTCATTCGTGACATAAAATTAGGCAAGAATTATTTGATTTTTCACTTTCAGGCTGGAAAATACCCCTTCTGAATAAGCAGCTCCACAAGCATCAAACCATACGGTACAAAAACTCGCGTAAACGAAACCAAACGAAACAACAGCGATATAAATCCTTTGACGAAACAAGTCTACTTCTTTATCCGGCTCCGGCAGCACCGAGTAAAGTTCTAATAATCAATCATAATATTTCGAGAAGTAAATTATTTCAGCTTGATTACTTCATCCGATCATACGTCTACGTGTGTATGTAACGCTTTAAAGAAAACAAGTCGAACAAATTTGCTCGTTGGTTGAGCTTCATACGTACGTACGTATAGTGCGGTACGTATAAAACTTCGCAACGAACGTAACGAGTTCTCTCTACATATATATATATATATATATTCATTTTACTACATTCTATAAAATGCTCATTATCGGATGAAATACGTTTGAAAAATTTCCCTCCTTTTTTTTTTTTTGTTGCCCTATTGAAATTATACTACATTACGTATACAGAAGGATAGGAGGTTAAAAAAAAAATAACACATATATATACGAAAGTACTGCGGCAATAGATAATATACAGCTCGAATTCGAGATAAAAAGCAGACAGATAAATTTACACGTTTAAAAGAGAAAAGAGACTGACATAGGCGGCAATGGCACATGTTCCTTTCTGCATATTATGTACATTCATCTCCTACCTACACATACGTTTGTTTTCGTTTATTTCGAAACGATACCGCGTATAAGGTTCAGATAGGTTACAAGCCGGTCTCGATGTAAATGAAGTACCTATACGTACATACAATCTAGAATAACACATATTCGAAGGTGTATATTCGAGCGAGTGAATTTAATCGTCGAAATGCGTATTCGCGTCTAGTACAACAAATTTTCCATTTCAGTGTAAAATAACGAGTATTTGAAAATTTCCTACTTGTACGAGCCTTTCAAAAGAACCTATACGTATGAGAGAAGTTGAGCAACGGATCGAGGGAGGCTTAATTTAAATTACGATAATTCAAAAGCAGTCTTAAAATACTTTGAGAATTGAATAACGAACAACGAACGCGTTTCTAAGAAATTTACACTTCTCGCTTATTCTACGGTATTTGGTTGTGTTCTCTCATATGCGTATATGGAATGTACTGTACCGGGTGTTCCGCATTTAACTCGCTCTACTTACACCCATGATAGGGTCAACTCATGAGATTTACATGTATAATAGTTGGTATAGCCAAAAAAATTGAAGGAGCTCAGATACGCTATTTTTTAAAATTTCATTTTCGCCCAAACCGGCCTCTCACTCTGAAAATTCTTAGTGTATATACGCTCGAGTATGTGTGGTATAAAAATAAAGAGCCGGAGTGAAGTGGTTCGTATAATATAACAAAATAAAAAACTATTATGGGCACATTGAACCTCGCATTAAAAAATTTTTAAATGAAAGGGCGGGAACCTCCCACTCAGTGGTTGAGGTGGTAATTCCAAAGATTGCATTTATGTTGAAAGTAAATATGAGGGAAGTAAAACGATCACGCTACATTAAAAAAAATTAAGAGTGGAGATAAAGTCGTTTGAAAACTGTGACGATGTACATATAAAAAAATGCAACTAAAAATTTTTTATTTTTTCAGTTTTTTGTGAATAACTTCTACTTTACTGAAAATTTTTAACATGGGTAGCAGTACACTCCCTCACTCAATGGCCTAAGCAGAACCGCTGAAAGTTGCTTCCCAATGGGAAAAAAAGAGCATTCGTTTTAATGCAGTGCAAAAATGTGAAAAAAGAGGTAAACCTGGACAAAGTGATTAGGGGAAGTTCTTTGGCTCCTCATACTCGTGAAGGTACCTTATTAAACACATCCAAAATTCTCAAAAATCCTGCTATTCCGTCTTCTCTTTTTAAATTCTTTTCGTGGAGCCCCCCCCCACCCTAGTTACACTGTTACAAATTTGCAAGTGATACATCAAAGAGTATTAGGATTTTATGCTGATTACAGATATTCTCCTTAAAATATTTACACTTCTTCTAAACCCATCATTTTAGGAATCCTGAGTCTAATCAAACTGTGATTTTCTGAAGAGCGTGATCAGTGCAGAATTTTAAATCACCCATCTCTCCCCCCCCCCCCCGTTCTTGGTGGAATTTTCAAATTATCCGGTGCAAGCTGAACTCCAACGTCTGAAAAATCGCTGGTGAGAATTTGAGCACCCTACTTCGACACTGGAAAATTGGGGTCTCCAACCTCAACCTCACTCCATCGACTTTGGATTTAAAATATGAAAAAACAAAAAAAAATTTTTTTTAATTTTTTTGATGCTAACATATCATAGTAGACTACATGAGACGAAAAAAAAACACTTCGCAATTCTTTTTGCTTTTCTGGGGTTCCAAAACAATGTTCAAAAATGAAAAAAATTGAATATTTTGAATTTTTTTTGAAATGAAAAAGGAAAAAAAATACTGTCATTTATTATGTCAAACAAAATGATGAAATTTCGTACTTTCACCTCATTACTTTGTAAAAATTTTTAAATAATTGATTTTTTTTCATTTTTAAACAGAATTTTAAAGCACCTAGAAAGCAAAAAAAATTGCGAAAAGTTTTTTCTTGGTCTTTGGTGACCTACTATGACACAATAGCACCAAAAAAAAAAAACAAAAAAAGAAAAATTTTTTCGATTTCTATGTGAATTTTGAAATTTTAAGTCAAAAGAGGGCGGAGCAAGTGTGAAGTCAAAGGCTCCAAATTTTTACCACGTTCATTTGACGTCATTTTGCAACTTTTTTTCCATACTCCCTCCAACTTTTAAAAAAACTTCAAAAATTGAAACTCCCTATTATACAACTTTGAATTTTTTTTTCATTATTTGACTCAAACAGAAACAATTTTTGCGTTTATGACCCTCAGCATCTTCCACCATAAATTTGGGCGTAACTGAATTTTGACCAGCGGTCGTCCTCACTCATGTATATCTAATCCGTCACCAAACTGAGCCGATTGATCGAATTAAAGCTATTTTGGTCAGTATAGAGCAGAGTAAATGATTCTGGTTTTCGGTATAGTAATAAATAAATAAAATACATAAAATAAATAAAAATAAATATCTGACATGGGCAAAAATGATTGTAATAAATTGCTAGGACCTCTAAACGGATTCTGTTGATACCCCCCTCCCCCATCCACCGTTGTTCGATAGTCTATAATAGCCTGATATTCATTGACAATATGACATGGAAAATCAAGCTAAAAATGTAAAATTTTGAAATTTTTTCATTAGGTACTTTTACTCACATAAATTCTTTGTCTTTTGACCCAATCGTTTTGCTTTTCTCACATTTACTTTCAAAATTGTTATTTTGACATGGATGTATAAGATACAAATTTTCACTCATTTTTTCCCCGTCATTTCGTCATATATCACGAACCATTTCTTGATTTTTTCAACACACATACTGGAGAGTAAATACAATGTTTTGGAGCAAACAGCGAATTTCTAGATTATTAATTTTTTTTCTTATGAAAAATGAAAATTTGAAAATAATATATCTTGGTCCCTTCAATTTTTCGGGTAAGCCAACTATTATACATGAGGGTGTTCCGCATTAACCTAATCACCCGTATACCAGAGATAGGTCAACTCATAAGACGTACTTGGAGAATAGTTTGCCTATCCAAAAAACCGAAGGGGCTGAGATATGCAATTTTTAAAATCTCATTTTAACGTAAACCTGACCTTCACTTTGAAAATTCACAGAAAAAAAAAGCAAAAAAAAATTTTAAACGTGGGTTCATGATAGCTTTTTTAAAAGTTATGAAAAAAATTGAAAAATTTTGAGCACATTTTTTGGTATTTATATCGTTATATTTTACAAACCACTTCACTCCCACCCCAATTTTTATATCACATATATTAGTGAGTGTGTACTGTATTTTGGCGCAAACCTCGAATTTTTATCGTCATTCGTTTTTTCTTTCTATGAATTTTCAAAATGAGGACAGCCCTTCAATTTTTTTGATAGGCAAACTATACTCCGGGTATGTCTCATGAGTTGATCCATCTCTGGTATAAGGATAATGAGCTGGGTGAATGCGGAACACTCGGTATATTTCGCTCGTTTCTTTCTCATCCTCAACATACAGCTCACATATATACACATGTACTAGAATCGAATACAGGAATACCGCAAAGTTTCGTGTGTAAGAATTATCTACTAGCATCCGCTTTTCATGTAATGGCAGTACGATACACAGTCTACACACTCTAGTTGAGATGACTACACGCTCATTTCACGTTGTGGTCAATGCATTAACCACGTCGTTCTCTCACTCTCTCGCTGCTACCGAGCAAAGGTTAGCGAACTTATACAAAACTTAAACATATTACACAAAAAGAGGATAGCTACGTACCTCAAATTATATATGGGTACGTTGGAAAGTAAAACGACGACAAATTTGGTTAACTGCTGCTTGTGTACAGCTCATGTATATACTTTATCTCCGGCTTGGTAAAAACAGACCCATCAGCTATGGCGAACGAGCTGACACAACGTTCCTCGTTCTTCTTGTTTTAAGAATTCAATATTCGTCGTCAATTAATGTCTTTCGCATACGAGCACGCCAGCTAGCAGCTACCTACGATCGCTCGTCTCGTTGTGATAAAAATTATATGCACATACGACGCTTATATATATATATACCTACATAAGTGGTAGATATAGAGGTAAAGGCACATGTACTATAAAAGTCAACCAAACCAGCTTCAAGGCGGGAATAAAAATCGTCGTATTCGGCGGAATACGAAATTACGTACATCGTCGTCTCGTCGAGCCCGCAACACACCGTACGTACTACGTAGCCACGTATTTACCTTTAAATGTCAGTTTAAATTCACCGTACACACCGATGCACCTGAAATTTATGTTTAATTTTTTTCTCTCTCGCTATCGCCCTCTCTCTTTCTGTTACTTTGCCACTACCACTACCGCCGCGAAAGATAACATACGAACATCGTACCTCGTTCGTACCTACCTACCTACCTACCTACCTATCTGAACTACGCGAGAAATAAAATCATCTATAAAATTTAGCATACCATACACGCCATATACCGCGCATCGAAAAATATACAGGTAACGGAGTAAAAGAGAATCGCGAAATTATTTTCGCCTGGCCAAGCCCAACTCGCGAAATACACCAGACACTCGGCGGTAAGAAGAGCGAATGCGGGGCGGGGTGTTAGGCGGTAACGTTGACAAAACGTCGTAAATTTATTAAATATGTAACATGTATCCCCGCAGCGAGCGTGCTGCGAAATATAGCGAAAGAAACACTTGCCAGCATGCATTATTAAAACGTAGTCATCAGAAAAATTGAGAAAATGCTACGAACGAGAATAAAAGGGAGAGGGAAAAAAAGAAAAAGCTCCCATAATAGTAAGAAGCTTCAATTAGGAAAATGGCAAACGGTTAAACGTAACAATAAAAGATACGTATGACTTGAAACGAGCGTAGCGGTACCGAAAATAAAATAAAAAAAAAGCATGACTATAATGTACACCTATACCTAAGTACCTACCTACATCTACTTATATTTTGATATCAGAGACAATATGCCACGCCAGTTTAGGTTTGAAATTTTAAAAATAAAGTTATGTAAATGCAAAGATACCAACTACTACCTTTCATAATCAAATCCGGCGTAATTTTTTCCCCTAACGAATATATACCTAAGACGTTTGCATTCAACATGATTTCGCATGTCGAGTATATCTTTTACTACTTCCCCTAAGTTTCTTAAAAAGCTTTTTATTCGCACAAGCAGAAAAAAAAAACATCCCTCGGATTTTGATTAAATTCAGCCGTGTAATTGACTCCGAGTTGAAAACTAACCATATCAAACGTGCTCCTATTTCAAAGATAGGTGGAGCAATGAGTCTTCGAAGTAAGGTGATTTTCGATACAAAAGGTGAAAATATATTTTTTCGAACCGCTTCATCTGCTCCCTGTAAAAAGAAAGTATTCAGATTGAATATCACCTTACTTTCTCAATGTGATTCCCGTGTGCCCTAGTTTCTAAAATTTTGATAAATTTGAGGTCAGTTTGGAGCACGAAGGATTCGGATCAAGTATGAAGTTGATATTCGATCACAGCTGTGTACAACTATTTAGTAGGAATTAGTATGCTAAACACACTGTTACTGTTTTAGACATTTTTCAATATTTTTTTCAATTTTATGGTGTCTAGAGAGATACTGAGTGAACAGATCAAGAAAATAAGTTCATATTCAAGCTCAGCGACCTCAAATTAGTAACAATCGATATGTTGATTCATTTTTGAATTTTTTTTTTGAATTTTGGTCATACTGAGGGAGTTGATGGAGGCGTTTAGAGATGTTGAATTAAAAAAAATTAACCGATATTCGAACTCAGCGTCCTTGAATTAGTAACAATCAATATGTCACATCATTTTTTTCATTTTTTTGCATTTTGACCAAATTGAGAACTCACAGTATCCTCTACGGATTTCGAGATCTCATTTTCAAAATGGATGGATTTAAACAAACATAAACAGGTCTATTTGCGATAATTTTTTCATATTTTTAAATGGCAGCTTCAAATCTTTATACTCATAATGAAAACTTGAGTGTCATCTCAAAAATTGAACTTTAAACTTTCAAAATTTTGACCATCAATTCTGAATCTTGTCTGGATTATATGCGATACCATGTACACAGATTCATTTCAAGCCTACCCAATCTCGCAATACGAGCCTTCAAAGTTGAGCTGTTGATAAAGAATTGCAATTGGTCTAAAATTGCAAGCCTCCCCCCCCCCAACGCCAAGGTCAAGTGCGAAATGGCTGTAATTCCGTTACTGTACCGGGTGTTTCGCATTAACCTCGTCATCCTGATACCAGTGATAAGTCAACTCATGAAACTTACATGTATAATGGTAAGCATACCCAAAAAATTGAAGGGCTGAGGTATGCTATTTTCAAAATTTCATTATCGCCCAAACCCGTTACTCACTTTTAAAATTCGTGGAAAAAAAAATAATAACAATAAAAATTCTATGTTTGCTTCAAAACACAATATATACTCTCGAGTATGTGTGGTATAGAAATCAAAAGTGGGGATGAGGTGGTTCGTAATATATGGCAAAATGAAAGCAAAAAAGCATGATTAAAAATTTGTATCTTTTTTAGTTTTTTGTGAATAATTTTTGAAACAGCTATTATAAGCACCTCATGAAAAAATTTTTAAATGAAAATCAGAGCCCCATCAACTCACTGGTTTGGGTGGTAACCCCGAGCGTTGCATTTATGGTGTGAGGGAAGGATGTTCATTGAAGAAAAAATGTTTAGTCATATTTGGACTAAAATTGCAAAAAAAATCTCACATGGAGGATGAATTTCAGAGAGGAAAAACGATTGCACCTTAAGACGAGGAATATGAGCGAGGGACGGCGGGGGGAAATCAAAAGTCGGGATGAAGTGGTTTGCAAACTGTGATAATGCAGGTAGAAAAAAATTTAGTTGAAAATTTTCCCTTTTTTTAGTTTTTTTGTAAATAAAATCTGAAAAAGTTATCACGAGCTCTCCACTAAAAATTTTTAAAACGAGCATTAGTGCCCCCCTCCCTCATGAATGACTTGAATTGAAACGGTGAAAGTTGCTTCACAATGAAAAAAGAAACGTAAAATTTTGAAATTTTCATTTTTTTTCTTAAAAATCCGTGATTTTTCCTTGTTTTAACCTTTAATATATTTTATTTCTAAATTGGAAAATAACCTTCAAAGTTTCTACTTAGGCCATTGAGTGCGGATGTACTGCAACTTATTTCATAGATTTTTAGTGTGGAACTCATAAAATGGTAACATAATAATTATAAAAAATTCTTTAAAAATTCGTAAAAAAAAAAGTAAGATGTGCTTGGGCAGCTAAAATTTTGACTGTGACCTTTTTTCAGGGTGTACTTTCAATAGACAAATTTTGATACCGTGAGACAATTGGGAAATTACTCACACTTTGTCACAATGATTTTCTACGAATTTCAAATTTTCAATTTTTGGTGAAATTATTTGAAAAAAATGTTCTTTTTCTAGAATATAAGTAAAATGAACTCAAAAAGTGTCCATATTGAAATAATTTGACCCACTGAACACAAATTTGGGGTTAGCTTTTTTATTCGAGTATTTTAACTTTGGCAATCAACTGACGGTGATTTTTAAAAAAGATATTGAAGCAACAAAATTGAAAAAAAAAATGGTCCATATACATATAGAGTGTCCTAAAAAAAAATGTTCTTTTTCTAGAATATAAGTAAAATGAACTCAAAAAGTGTCCATATTGAAATAATTTGACCCACTGAACACAAATTTGGGGTTAGCTTTTTTATTCGAGTATTTTAACTTTGATAATCAACTGATGGTGATTTTTAAAAAAGATATTGAAGCAACAAAATTGAAAAAAAAATGGTCCATATACATATAGAGTGTCCTAAAAAAATACAAAACATGTTTCTTTCTCAAAAAAAATCGAATGCAAACGGTATGTCATAATTTTGTTTTCAGACAGTATACATGGACGTGGTTTTTTGAAATTTTTTATTTTTAAAACCGGTTCAGTAGATTGCTACCAGTTTTAACAAGAATTTTCAAGAAAATTGTTGAGTTTTAAACACTAATTATTTTCCATCCTAAAATTTTTTCTCTAGCTAGCACCTGAGAGAAGTAATACCTTTACGAAGTGAAGAGTTACATTACTTTCTCAAGATGTAATCACCCCTCCAGAATGCTATATGGAGAAAAAAATTTTCATTCAAAAAAATGATACATTTTTAATGCTTTATAGCCTACGTTTGAAATTTTTTCCATACCTCATTTCTTTATTCATCGCGTCAGAAACTGGTTGCCAAAGTGGCAAATCAAATTTTCAAAAATTCATCATTTCAATAAATTGAGCCATGAAAGAAATTCTGTTCATCCGTTTCAATCCTTAACAAAATAGTACGAATATAAGAACATGTACGGTGCACTGTAGCAAAATACACGCTACTGCGAGTAACATTTTCCTCAAAATACACGCATGTCAGTATTTAATAAACTGAAATTTTTTACAACTTTATATTACGGAATTCAACTCTAAAGACGACGTCGATAGAATTTCTCACAAGCATTTTTTACTTTTTCAACGATCATGGAGAAAAAAATGCGAAATATTTGAACCATTTTAGAAACACGCTGTAGGTCACACGTTGATATGACATTTTTCTTCATATTTTTTTACCTCGTTCTTTCTGCTATCCAGCACCTATCAACAAAATGTGACTTTATAGTACACACACTTACTCGTAGTATTTTCGCACAAGAATATTTGTCGTAATGTAAAGTACATAGTAACTCGAAAATAAACTGAAGAAATGTGAAAAATAAAAATCAAATTCTTTTAGCGATCATTTGCAGAAGAATAAAAAAATAAAATAAAAATAGAACATCGAATAACTGGGTTTTGCTCTGATTGGAGATATATAATCGATGAGAATATTTTTTCTTTAAAAAGTCAGTTCAAAAAAAACCTCTGCGGGGCCTTTAGGTATACCCGTTGATCGCAGTAAAATTTACCAGATTTCAAATTTCCAGGTTGAAAAATTCAGATGTTTTCAAAGCTTTTCAAATACTCTAGACAGAGTATAAATAGAAACTATATTTATCGAAATTTCAAAATTTAATAACTCACGTAATCGTGCAATTACGAGTTGTAAATAAGTAAGTATAATTTGGCATTATTTCGATTAACTTGAATTCCAATTTTATTTTTGTGAGTGTACACGAGTAAAACAGGCACACATATACCTAACACCTTACATTAACCATCGTGTCAAATGCATGTATCCAAAATGCGTGCAGAACTCATTTCCTGCGGAGTATTATAGCTAATAAAGTTGTCGGTTACGTTTGCGTCGATATAGGTACGGTTGTTCAAGGATATATAATAATAAATAATTATTATGGTTGACCGGTTAAAAATTTTGATCACTTGTAATAAGGCGGCCAAATAAACCCCCCTGATTACGTGCCAGTAAAAATACACGTACTGTTTAGCTACCTACGTAATTCGGATTGAAAATATTAACGATGTTTTTTTCGCGTGTATGTACTATTTTAAAAATCCAAGATTATCTAAATCGAAAGGCGTGAAAATTTTTTATGCGTGAGACGCATTTTTAGAGACCGAACGAGAAAAAGAGAGAGAGACCAAGGTAGGGAGAGAAAAATAAAGCCGAATCTGCGTACTTGAAAAAAAAAATAAGCCAACACGAACACTATAAGAATATGCTCGGACGAGTGATGAATTTTTCTCTATTTGCTACGAAAGCACGAAGAAAAAAAAAGCTTCCTAACACTTACAAAGATTGACGTTTTGAAAATGAAAATGTACGCAGGTATTCGTTTGGTATATTTTGGCTGCAGCGAGATTTTTATTCTATATTCTATCGAATGATGGAGATTTCAAACTTTGAATGTAAAAACGTAACGTTCGCAAAAAGAAGTTATCTCTGGCAAGATTACAAAAAAGTAATGCTACGATTAAAAAATCTACCAGGTAAGGTAAGTGGTATCATTTTCAATAATAATGACTTTATTGTTTCTGAAATCAAATCATACTTAAATAGAGGTTGCAATATCTAATCTAAAGCCTGTGAAACTTGCTTAATTCGAAAATCAATTTGATTACGAGTAATTATTCGTAATCTCAACACACGAGTAGGAGGTTTGTGCATGTCAAAATATCCGACACTCAGCAAGTCATATCTGTGGGTTTAGCTGGGGATAATTTCTTTTATCGTGTACGTAAATGTATGCGAATCACCAGTATAAATCAAGGTAAATCATCACTTCATCAGTCATCTTGGAGCCTTTATCTTGAAATCAATGGTCGCCAATTTTTACTTTATACCTAGTCACTTTAAAATTTTGCAGCCTTGGCTGTTGAAGTTCAAAATCAACAACAGCAGTCCACTTCATTCAACTCGAGCTGCGACTAAATTACTCGAATTTTTAGGAGCAAAAACCATCGAGACCAATGGGTGAAAAAACTTCAAAGGGAGACGTTGTGCCAATTTGAATGAGGGTTAACTTTTACACGTGTCCTAGGGTGGGCCGAATTTTGCTTTTTTTGGAAACCTATAAAACGTCGTGGTCACAATAGTTGCGAAATAACCTCAAAAAGATGTGATATAAATTTCAGCTTTCTAACTCTAATTTTTTTAACTTAAAAACCTCATTTAAATTTCAAAAACCGAAATAAATATTTTTGAAAATTTTTTCTAAAAATGGAATTATTATAATTTTACCATTTACACTTTTTTCAGGGGTTTTTAAAAAATGTCACTTTATGCCTTTTTTTCACGATTTTCTAAAAAAAAATCACGAAAAAATTTTTTTTTTTAAAACAGCTCCCTCAAATGGATATAGGACATCAATTTTTGATGATTAAGCGAAATACTTCAATTTTATCCGCCACAGACGATTTTTCGGGGGTCACTAAAAAAAGTTTTTTTTTGCGTATTTTAAAATAAATTTGTGAGAAATTATCGAGAGAACGATTTTTCAAAAAAAAATTCATCACATGAGAAACATTTTATCCATTTCCGACTCCAGAAGACAATTTTTCATTTCTTTTCATTTTTTGAACCATTTATACTGTATTTTTGTGCACTGGAATACCATCTGAGAACCCCTGAAAAGGGCAAAAGTGGGGAAAACACATCTTAAATGGACAAAGGTAAGTGTACTCGGACTATTTTATGGAGAATTTACTGAAAAAAAAAGTTTTAATGATGTGAAGAAACTTTTGAAAAAACACGAAAAAACCCATTCATTAAGAACTCCCCCTCCCTCCCTCCTGGAAAAATCGTCTACAGGGGATAACATTGAAATTT
The DNA here is from genome assembly GCA_900060175.1 of Ferrisia virgata. Lineage (NCBI taxonomy): Eukaryota > Metazoa > Arthropoda > Insecta > Hemiptera > Pseudococcidae > Ferrisia > Ferrisia virgata. The sequence continues at coordinate 38,438 of FIZR01008687.1, forward strand.
TACGCTTAATCATCTGAAATTGATGTCCTAAATTCATTTCAGAGTGTTGTGTCTCAAAAAAAATTTTATTCAATTTTCAAAATTTAAGTGAATTTTGCAAGTTTAAAAAATTGAATTAGGGGGTTGAAATTTTTACCACATTCTTTAGAAGTTATTTCGCAACTATTGTGACTCTACTGTTTGCATTTTTTAAAAATCTATTAACGGCGGGGTCACAATAGTAACGAAATGACTTTAAAACGCGGGGTTGAGAATCTCAGCTTTCTAACTCAATTTTTCAAACTTACAAAACTGACTTAAAGTTTATTAATTTTCAAAAAGTCAGGAAACAATTTTTTTCAATTTTTTCCAGAAATGGAATTATTACTCAACTGCTTAAAATTATCATTGTTGGCAAATTTTCGTCATCTCCTATTTCGTTAAGGGATCTTTAAAAAATGCCACCTTTTGCGTTTTTTCGTGAACTTCTAAAGAACTAAGAAGTTTTTAATGAGAAAAATCCTTCGGAAATATAAATAAAACATTTATTTTATATGATTAAATGCAATATTTCAATTTTGTCTCTGATATAAGATTTTTCAGAGGTGCTTAAAGAAGGATTTTCGTGTTTTTCAAGAATTTTTTTGCATCGTTAAAATTTTTTTTTTTTTTCAGAAAAACTTACAGTGAAATAGACCATGTACTCCTACCTTTGTTCATTCGACAGTTTTTATCGCTTGTACCCTTTTTAGAGGGTTTTAATAGGTATCCAAACACGCTAAACTATCGTGTAAATTTTGGTTTGATGAAAAATAGAAAAAATAAAAAATTGCATCTAAAGATCTAGAATACATGAAATATGTTTCATTTTGAAAGACGTAAAAAAACAGCGATTTTTGAGTGTCCCTGAAAAATTGACTACGGTAAGTAAAATTGAAATTTTTGGCTTACTTCGCTAAAATTAACTTTCTATATTCATTTCAAAACAACGGTGTTTTTCGGAAAATCGTGAAGAAACGCAAAATGGACATTTTTAAAAATCACCATAGAAAAAGGAAATTACAAAAAATTGTCAGAAGTGATAATTTTGGGAATAAATAAGCGTAAAAATTCCGGTTTTTGAAAATTATTTAAAGGTACTAAACCTTGAGGCAGTTTTGCAAGTTTAAATGAGCTACATAGAAAGCTGAAATTTTTGACACCTAATTTTGAGGTTATTTCGCAACTATAGTTATTCCCCCCCCCACCGTTGGCAGATTTCAAAAAATAAGAAGCAAAATTCGGTTTACCCTAGTCATCTAAGTGAACACTAAGGTGGACAGAAATAACAATCCCCTTTTGGTTGAAAATTTTAAAATTTACAAAGAAAGTCAGAATCATTTTTTTTGTGTGTGTGTGTTTTTTGGTATTAATATGCTACAGCAGACCACATGAGACTAAAAAAAAATTTTGCGATTTTTTTTTGGCTTTCAAAAGTTTTAAAATCCCGTTCAAAAATGGAAAAAATTATTAAATTTGAACTTTTTCAAGGTAATAATGAAGTAAAAACACGAAATATCATCATTTCTAATGAAATAATAAATAAAAGTATTTTTTGGCTTCTTCGCCTCAAAAAAATTCTTAAAAAATGATTTTCAACCTCCTGAAAAGCAAAAAAAAAAAAATCGCAAAAACTTTTATTCGGCCTCGCAAAAAAAAACTAACCATCAATTCGTGCTCAGGGAGTCAAATTACTCCTATTTTGACACTTTATTCAATAATTTTTCCTGAATTTCAAATTTTCGATTTTTTGTTTAATTTCTTTGAAAAATTCATACCCATCACTGGTAGGTAGGTTCTCATAATTTGAGACAGAAATTGATTTTCGGAAATTTGAGCAAAATTAACGCAAATAGTGTCCTAATCAGGATAGTTTAACCGCTGAACACAAATTTAAGGTTAGTTTTTTGAGCGAGAATTTTGAAGAAATAAATAATCAAAAACGATAAAACTGACTAAATTTGAGTAAAAAACGGGTACAATCGAACGTAGAAAAATCCAATGAAGCGTATCTAAAGCAACAAAAATATTCGAGTGAAAATGACAATTGTAAGCCAACGAAATAAATAAAAATGATAGTTTTTTACCATGAAAAAAAAATTATTAAAAAAATATAAATTTTAGATACGGGCCTCCTCCGTACTACGTATTTTTTCGTTGTTTCAGATCTGAAAGAATATCATACCATGAGAATGATAGTGTTGTAAGTTTCAAATGAAATTCTTGAGATTTGACCGTTTTTTTTTATTTACGTAGAATTCAATGGAATACTGCGCCAAGTTCAACCGAATTTTACGCCAACATCGGTCAAAACCCAAAAATTTTCATTTGGAACTTACAATAGTATCATTCTCAGGGGGTGATGCATAGATATTTGATTTGGAATTTAGAAATCGCATTTGGTAATGAAAAAATAATTGAAAAAATTTCCAGAAATGACCGTTAATATGGTTCATCATCCTTGCAAGTTTGAAAAAAATCGGTTGGAAATTGTAAAATATAAAAATTTATAAGCTAAACTTGTATTTCGAACATATTTGAGACTGTATCGGCAGGTAGGGGGAGGGGGTGAAGCGGGAAGCCAAAATGTTCACCAGCGATTTTTCAAACCAAAGGGACCAATTTCCACTAGCTAGTTTGAAAATCTCAGCCGAGGGCCGATTCACCTTTTTTTTACCTCATTACGCTCATTTGTCGCACAAAAAAAGATTTCTACTTTATAAAAATCACCCCTTTCAGCGCTGCAAAAAAACAGGCATCGAAGGCTCACAACCCAAACGTAGACTTTGTGTAATATTTCCACAAGCAATTACGAAAATATAAACAAAAGCTAAAAAGGAAAACAAACTTCTAAAAATATTCAACGAAACATCTAACCATAAGCTTAAATCGTAGCACCCACACACACACACACCGTTCATAATACAACGACCAAGTGTCAAATTAACACACTCGATAGCCGCACCAGTATGTGTTTTTTTTCTGCTTCATTTTTCATAAACTCGAAATAACGTGAAAACATACGTTCGTACGAAGAAAATTACTCGAGAAAAAAAATTTTCTCTCGAAATAATGTCAGTTGTCAAGTACGCCGACGACGACGACGACGACGCGACGTAAAATTCCCTCATGTCTAAATTTAATATTCAACAGCTGAGGTGTTTGCTTATTTAATTAGCATTAAGCATTTTTTAAAATATACACTTTCCTTTACACGCTCGAAATAAAGTCTATTTTTCGAATATTACGTGGGTAACATTTTAAAAAATTACTCTCTACTAAGAACATCAACAAGAAAAAAAAATTACAACCTAAGCTTCTCCTATTATGTTAGGTTCATTTACTTTTTTTTTTTCTTTCCTTCTTCCAACTCTCGAGAAAAGGTGTAGACGAAATTCTCGCGAGTTTATTGCTCCTTCGAATTTCCAACTCGCAGCTGGCAAAATGAATGAGCTAAGCATGAGCTTTTATGAAGATGAAACCAACCTCGCGACCCAAAGGTGACACGTGAATTCCATTCGAAAATCGAATGCCGAGCGAAAAAACACACTTGAGCGAGAAATTCACATACCTACGCAGCACGTTAAAGCGAAATGTGCTGGCTGAAAACGAATTACCAAGATGTATGATTACAAAAGGTCGCAATAAGAGGTAATTTACGCGGTTTGTTAGCTGTTACGATGCGGTAAACGAGTGGTACTCAAAACGATAGCCATGAATTGGAAAAAAATCACGTTTTTGTCGCCTCGACTATTTTATAACCATTTTTTTTTTCTTCTCTATTCTACACGACGATACGATGTCCAGGACGATTTTTTTTTTTTTTTCTCCTCATCCGGATTCCGGAAACGGAGATGAAAAAGTACACGATCCCAAATGAAACATTTCGTATACTTAGTTGATTGCTTATGATGTTAGGATACGTATATTTATTTCTTAAAAATACCCATCCTTTTGACAATCTTCTCTAGCACATTAAAATGGTACCAAAAATTTATCTATTCAGTTCAATCTTTTATAGTCGTACAGTGGCCCCCAAGATTTCGTATATAAAATAAACCTACCCACCGTCGTTGAGTTGAATTTCAGCGAAATAACAAAACGAGGCCTGTTTTCGCCTGGTACACTTGGTTTACAAATCGACAAGAACTACCACCAGTGCAAGTGCAGGTCAAAACGTGGAAAACTTGAACTTCCCCAAAATATCTCAAAGAAAAGGTCGCCTTCAAATGAAATGTTTGAAAACTTTTAAAAAGCACATTTCAAGTACCTTTATACGTATCTACTAATTCCACGAATGAAATTTAAGCTTCTTTCAGGGTAAAATAGTCAAACACTGTCGTTATACGTAGGTACGTTACGTATTATACAATCATCAAAAAATAACGCGAAAACCGGAAAATACTCGTTCTAAGAGGTGCAAGCGGAAGTGGAAAAAAAGGGCTAGGCAGAAAACCCTTCACAACTAATTCTATATGAAAAGTTTTACCCTGCTACGACTATGTGTACAAGTAGTGTTCCTTCCTATACACACGCAGTTCAAAATTCTACTCCACGTAGGCGCATAGAATACTGAACAAAAAATATTCACCTACATCTACACTGCTAAAATAGTTTGTAGTGTAGATGGGCTAACACTATGCATAAAGGTGCTCACACTTCGTTAAAATGACAAAACGCTACTCATTTTAATTTAATACTTGGAGTAATTATTTTATGATGATCTTACATCAACAGCTTAATTAAATCGTGTTTTTATTTAATAAAACCTTAAGCTGCATGAGAAGTTTACTCGTAAATTAATGGCAGGTGGCAAGTATTTGTAGACGAGTGCACTGATTAGGTAAGTAAAAAAATGTTTTCAGCTGTTACACTGCCCCCTACCACCTTCAAAGCGTTCCTTTTGGGTTCAAATCAACCTATAAAAAAATTTGACTGGAAAAAATAATTTTAGCCTATGCTGACTTGAACCCAATGGATAATACGTATGAGTCGAAAAAAAAAACGTATCCTGGATTTTTACCAAATTCACAGAGCTGGTTGTCTTTGAGCTGAAAATTCACCTTGCAAAATCCTGTGCTCTTATCTGAAAACTATGGGTACTTAAGGTCGAGTTATTTTCGAAAAAAAAAAAACAATTAATTCAACTTTGACAATTATTCTAGCGTAGGGCCTGAATTGGGCTTCTGAAGGGGAGGTTCAAAATCCAAAATTTGGAAAATTTCGAACATTGACGTCGATTTATGAGATTTAAAATTTACTGTTCTAGATTAGTGAGAGTATTCAATTTCTGGACCTAGATTGGGCTCCAAAATGGTGAGTTAAAATTTTGCAAAATGCGTACAAATGGGTATCGAATTTGGTATAAGGGATTTCCAATGCGCTGTTTTGGGATTTTGAAATTATGAAAGTCCAAGACAATTTTGGAGCCTGGTAAATTAACCCCAATGTTCAAAATTACAGTTTGGGTCCAATGCTCAAATGGTTATCAAAATCAAATTCTGTGGCCACAATCTGTGGCTCGCTGTAATTTAGACTTGACTCGCCTAGGCGGAAAATATTCATCTCAACAGGAATTTTCAAGCCACTTTTTTTCTTTTCGCGATAGTTCGTCCCATGATAAAAGTAAAAGAAAACGAAAATAGTTGTCTTTTAACGCTTCGTGTTTGCCTGGACCATCTTTTTCAAATTTTTTAGTAAAATGGACTTATACTTCGAGAATGTTTCAACTTTTTGAGGGGAAACCCCCCCCCCCCCACTTTGAGAAAATTGCATAGTCTAACATTTTTCTTATTTTACATAGTGATGAGAAGTACTACGCAAGAAAAATGCTAATTAAAGTGAATCAAGCGGATTTTTGAGAATTATTTGTGTGAATCAAAGATTTTCAAGTCATTTTTTTTTCTGGTCGCCCTCACTCCTCAACACGATCTTTTGGGGGAAAAAGTCATAATAGTAAAAACGTTTGTTTTTTTATGCTCTACAACTTTTGTTTCAACAATTTTTTTCGCAAGTGCGTTATTTGAGAAAAAATTTCCAAAAAATAGAACATTACGACCCTTGCCCCACAAAAGTGCAAAAAATATGCATGGATTTTATGGGAGTTTGCGAGTATTAAAATACATACTTCACAGTACCTATACACAAAATTTCCACTTTCCATGAATTTTGATCGAGTTTAAATCTAAAATTCCTGTAATAGTTGCATAAATCGGAATTTTTCGTAGCTCCGAAGACAGAATAAAAAAAGCCGCCATTCAACTCTCTAGCCCAATTTGGAGAGGAGTTATGCGAAGAATAGATAAAACTATGAGAAAAAATGACCAAAAAACTACATATTCGGGGCTATGAGGGGTTGAAATGTGGCTGAAAAGTCGAGACTACCAAAAGGCACGTCTACGGTCTCTACTGCATGTACTCAACAAATTTCAGCTACCTAGGTCTATTTGGAGGAGAGTTATGCGAGGAACAAACTTAAAAAACTTCAAAAATGAGAAAAAGTGACCAAAAAACCATATTTTCCGAGCTATGAGGGGGTACAAAGGAGTTGAAAAGTCAAGACCCCAAAAAGCTCATCTAGGACCCCTACTGAATGTACATACCAAATTTCAACTTCCCAGCTCATTTTGGTGTGGTGATAGGGGGGGGCAGCTTTCTTTCAAAGACAAAAAGAGGAAAACTATCATATCTCCCCTTCTAATTCAGGTGGGAAGATGATTTTCGGATATGTTACACAACTTTGGATTCTCTGTCGGTTGAATTAAGAAGAAACAATTCTCGAGTTTTGACCTCAGCACCCCCTCCCCCAAAATGGGGCAAAACTGAATTTTGACCCAAGTTCATCCCCTTTCTCATATATATCTAATCCACTGCCAAACTGAGCCAATTGACCGAATTGGAGCGATTTTCGTCAGTATCGAGCAGAGGAAATGATTTTAATGTTCGAGGAAAAAAAATAAAAATAATAAAAATAAATATTAGGAATGGCCAAAAATTGTCTTAATGGCCTTCTAGTACCCCAACACGGATTTTGTTGGTATCCCCCCCCCAACCCTCGTCAGTCGAAAGACTGTAACAGCCTAGTTTTCATTGACAATGTGACATAGAAAATCAGGCTAATTATCAACTACTGGCCAGTCAATAAATATTCACAATTACTTTAAATATTTGTAGATTCAAAAAAGGTTCATTTATGTATCTTTAGTTCCACACTTTTCAATAATTCATATTTTATTGTAGTGGCGATGTACAAAGTTGATCTGTATAATTTTTTTTGTTCACCACCTTGACTATTATTAATAAAATAGCTCAATTTTTATACGAACTAAATCTTTAATTTTTTGAAAATTTTTATAATTTTTTCATTTTGAAAAATCAATATTTTTTTAAAATTGTGTATCTCATTTCTGGTACGATGCACGAAGTTGTTCCATATAACCTTTTTTATTAATTTTTCTAACCCTTAATTTTAGGTTGCGTCCATTTTTTGCGTCAACTGAATATTCCATTTTTTGAGAATTTTAGAATTTTAAAGATTTTCAAATTTCGAAAACCATACTCGATCGAGAGTAGTGAGCAGGCAACTCCCCGAACTCATCTGTTCTCGACACGTACCTATGTCACCTCTTAACAGCGCTCTCCTACACATAAAATTTATACACCTAAAAAATCAAACCCATCCAACCGCTTCAAATCCTACCCTCATCCAAGGCTGGCCCCACAGATCACCCGATACGACATCAACCATATTTCTTATTTAAGTATATAAATCCATTTGGAAGAAAAAACACCTCCTCGTCGTCGTTTGAATAATTTAATAAATTCTCCTACATACGTATTCGTCATAATATCCCGCCATTTCGTAGCACCTCAGCGACGTGCGAATGGCAAGGGAAAATACTACCACAGTACGTGAAAATAGCCTACCGACGATGGATGCTAAACATAGACCATAAATATTACGCTACAACGGCCGCAATCATCGAGGGAAAAAACGCTTAATATTTTTGCCATTCTATTCGCGCTTCTGAATCAATAAAAGGCCTTTTTCCTCCATTTCGTCTGCTGTACGAGTATACGTACCTGGCTGGACCCATACACACGTATACGTATACGACGTCGAATCCTACACCATTTCTACGTAGGAAATTATACATTTTGAATACTACCTACCCGTACGAGGATGACGATAGCACGATGGCGACGACGAATATTACACAAGCCACGTATACTGCAACTTTTGTAAGTACGTAGACTCGACACAACACATCCTACATAAATATAATATATATATACGATATACCTACGTATACCATATACTTACTATAAGTATGTACGTAGACGTACTACGTATAGTTCGTACACAAACAACAACACCATCACTAACACAAATTTCACATATTTCATAACCATAAATAATATTTACTCTGTCGTATATATCGTCTAGCGTACGAGTATACTACGCTACGGGTTCCACCAGTGTACGTAAAAGAAATGGAAGGCAGAAAAAACAAAAAAAAAAAAAGAAGGAAGCGCCAGCTACACGAGCCATAAACGTCTTTCAAATCCCATCGGCCAGTCCGGCCAAATAATCGAATAAAAATCTCCGCTACGCGTTCTGAATCGTATAATATGTAAGCAGTGTATGTATGTACTTATAGTCGATCCTGTAACATATCTGCGAATCGTGTCGAAAACTCTACCAAAAAACCCATTCGCTTTAACAGGTTTAAAGTCGACGTACTATAAAAACTCATACAACCGACAGGGAAGCGAAAGGCAAGAAGCGGTGCAAAAAAATTACGTTTATGCCGAAGATATTAGCGTTACAAGTGCGAGAACGAGAATAGCAAAAACTCGATAAAGCTTTGAAAAGCGACGACGAGAAACCAACGCAATTTTATTTCCCCAGAGAACTCTACATACTTATTATACTGAATTACGATGTCTTTGTTAAAAGACAAAACAACTCGAGAAAAGACTTGCAATAAGCACTTTTCATATTTCTGCGCAAAGGTGAACTGCGTGCAGTGAAATGGAACAAAAACAAGACAAGGGGGGACAAAAACGCGAAAACGTACCAACCATTTATAAATGTAAGTACGTATCGCTCGGGTATTGCAGTAAATGAAAGTAAAATGAACAAAAAAAAAATGAATAAATAAAAGAGGTGCGTAACGGATAATTAGAAATACACTTTATAATAAGGCAATGTAGCTACTTTTATTTATGCCATATAAAATATTACTTAATTAATATTTTAGGTTTATATTTTCATCGAGTAGTGTTATCAAGGTGATTCCCAAGATATTTTCTTAATGGTTTGACAACGTTGGAAGATAAAAAGTAAAAATTAACAACATAAAGGCATTTTGAATCAAAAAAATAATGCTAAATAATGCATTTTGATAATTTGTAAACTGGGTAAAAAATATACAGGGTGTTTCGGGAGTAGACGATAATCTTAAGGGGAGTGGTACACCAGACCTTGTACATTTGCGTTATGATGGTTGCCTACCTATCTGGAGATTCATTGCAGCTGTATGGAAAATTTAATTTCTCATTTTAGCTAGTAAATTATTTTGATTGTAACTTTTGAACGAAACGAGTAAATTTTTTCCTGTTAGTCCTAATTTGTAGAAAAAAGTCTGGCAAATAATTTAAGACCAAGAAAATTATGATTGGATGATTAGGAGAAGAATAAATTAGAGTTAAATTTTAAAAAATGTGTAAAAAAAATCTTGCAAAAAATGTTTTTTTTTTTAAATATTTTTAAAACCGCTCAAATCGCAAGGAAGAAGTCGTGCTCGCTCGTCTCCGCATAGGCCACACCTCCCTTACCCATTCTCATCTCCCAAATAAACAACCCCTTCCTCAATATTCTCTCTGCAACACTTCTGTCACAGTCGAACATATTCTTACCCAATGCCCCCTGTTTCATTCCGCACGTTCTCAATTCCTTAACGAACCTTTCACCCTTTCCCAAAAGCTCTTTAACGATCCCCCCAAAATAATCTCCCTCATCCAGTTCCTTAAACATACCAATCTTTTCCAAAAAATTTAATCTCCTCCCTATCTAATCCAGTGCCTCTGATTAAACATCCTTTTCGATCTCTTTATTGGACCTTTTTGTGATGGCAAAGCTGATCCATGAGTATGAAAATATGTCGTTCCTCTGTTTTTGTAAATTTTAACATAGATATACGAGTTATCAAAAAAAAAAAAAAAGAATAAAATTAAATTTTATATCATGTTTAAATCATCTGATTTTAATTTCAAATCAATTTTTTATTAAAATGATGACGCCGAAAATTTTGAGCTTCTACTGCGCTGTGCATAAGGACCTCCAAATGTACCTGCTGACCTTCCAACTCCGAAAAGAGATTGGTTTCGATCAGCTTTGCGATCGCAAAAAGATCCAATAAAAGAACTCGAAAAGGACGTAATAAATTTCGAATGATTTCATTGCATCCTTTTTGGTTTTAGTATTTTATAACTTTAGTGATGGGGACCTGAAAGAGAGAACCATTTTGAAACAGCAAACTCAGGGCTATACTTTTGATGCATTATATTGGCACGTTACTCCAAACTTTTAAAAATATTTTTAAAAAAGAATTTTTGCAAGATTTTTTTTACATATTTTTTAAAATTTAACTCTCATTTATTCTTCTCCTAATCGTCCGATCTTAATTTTATTGGTCACAAATTATTTGCCAGGCTTTCTTCCACAAATTAGAATCAACACGAGAAAATTTACTCGTTTTGTTCAAAAGTTACAATGAAAAATTAAATTTTCCATACAGCAGCAATGAATCTGCAGATAGGTAGGCAATCATCATAACTCACATGTACAAGATCTGGTGTACCACCGCCTTATTATTATCGTCCACTCCCGAAACACCCTGTATAGTCATGTCCCAAGAAGACCAAGTGAATCATCAAAAACCAGGATGCAAACAAGCGATGAAAGTTTTTAAAAAAATTTAAAAAACAACTTACTGGAGAACTTCTATTTTTTTATAGACACGCGACAATTCATAATTTGAAAATTTGTACTCACCTAGAATAAAAAGAAAACAAGAAACAAAAATTACAAATTAGATAATAGAATAATATAAATGTTTGGCACACATAATAATTTACTGTTATCTTTGTATCAATAGCTTCTCTAATATCAAATTATTTAAAATATTTTATGGGGAAAAAAATCAAACGCATCGAAAATTGGGTAAAAAATTGACTAAAATGGATGAAAAATGAACAATACTGATTGAAAACCGTTGAAAAAAGATGAAAACTAACAGAAAATTTACCAAAATCACGAAAAAAATCGTTGAATATCGTCGCAAATTTTGTAAGAATTGCATAAAAATAAGTAAAAAGTACGTACGTAAAAATTGATCAGAAATTGAAAAAAAAATAATGACAGATGAATGAAAATTGACATAAAATATCGTTAAAAACAATGGAAATTTGGTTAAAAATGTTTGAAAAAAATGGTGGAAATTGGCCAAAACTATCAGAAAAATCATTAAAAACCATCTAAAAATTCCATAATAATTTGACAAAAAATGCTTAAAAGTGCAGAAACTTAATCAAAAATCGTGAAAAAACGATGAAATCGACCTAAAACATGAAAAAAAAAAGGCTTAAAAATGAAGAAAAATTAATCAAAAAACACAAAACAATGCTGAAAATTGGTTGAAAATTGACCTGAATTTTCCAAAAAAAAATCGAAAATTGGATAAAAATGCAATAAGAATGGGTAGAAAGTGCAAAAAATTTATCAAAAATGATGAAAAAATGAGGGCAAATTGACTTGAATTATGAACAAAAAGTTGAAAATAATGGAAAATTAGGTAAACAATTTGACAAAAATGACTTAAAAAAACAGAAAATTGTGCAAAAATTGCGAAAAAATTGTTAATAACTATTGAAAATTGGTTAAAAAATAGTTAAAAATGGTTTTAAAATGCAAAAAATTGATTAAAAATGACGAAAATATGTTGGAAAATGCGTGAAAATTAAGTTGAAATATCAAAAAAAGAAACGTTAAAAAATCATCGAACATTAGGTAGACACTTGAAAAAAAAAATCAGTTACAAATATAGGAAATTTTCATGATTTTTCATCAATTTTCTGCAATTTTTACGGAATATTATGTTATTTTGAACGATTTTTTTCGTATATTTGGTCAGTTTACACTCTTTTTTTTATCCTTTTCTCATTATTTCCAATCACTTTTTTTGCATTTTTCACCTCTTTTTATTACACTTTTACCCAATTTCGATTGTTTTTAACAATTTTTCATGTGCCAGATCGATTTTCACCCATTTTTCAACATTTTTTCGTGATTTCTGATCAATTTTTCTGCATTTATTATGCATTTTGGCCAATTTTATACGTAATTTTCGATGGTTTTCAACGATTTTTATTGTATTTTTTGTCATTTTTCACTTGTTTTTCGAAATTTTCCGTGAGTTTTGACCCATTTTCCGATTCCATATTTTTGGTCAATTTTCACGTAGTTTGCAACATTTTTTCGTGATTTTTTTTCACTAACTTTTTACACATTTTAGCTGTTTTTGTTCAAATTTTTACCTAATTTTCAATCATTTTTAATGGTTTTTGCTCGATTTTCACTCATCATTTTTTTCAATTTTTTACTCAAATTTCGATGATTTTCAACGATTTTTTTTCAATTTTTGCTCAATTTTCACAAATCTTTTCAACATTTTATGGTGACTTTTGATTGAATTTTTCATTTATACCATTTTTGTCAAACTTTTATCCAATTTACAATGATTTTCAAGAGTTTTCGATCAATTTTCTGCCTTTTTTGCATTTTTTTGCCAATTTTTTACCTTATTTTCGATGATTTTTAATCGTTTCTTTCACGTTAAAGGTGAATTTTCACAAATTTGTCATTATTTTATCGCGATTATCAATAAATATGTATACATGTATGCTATGTCTTTTTAACCTATTTTTTCCCTATTTATACCCCCTTTTCAATGATTTTAAACGATTTTTAGCCAATTATCAAATATTTGTCAATTTTGATCAATTTTCTGTAATTTTCACGAATTTATATCAATTTTTTCAATGATTATTAATATCATGAATTTTTGAAATTTGGATACGTTTATATCTTGATTATTTGTATCGTATTGTCAATGAAAACAAGATAGATTCGATCAGATCAACGCTAATGACGATAAACATTTTTTAAAAATAATTCGTATCATCAGACTTACAATTTATATTTTTTTCGACCCGATAAATGTCACAATCACTAATCATTGCAATTTATCCATTCACTTCTCTTCACTCACGTACAGAAATTCGATCGAAAACTTAATTTCCAACATGCACTTTACAAAAGCTCCATAAAACATCGCCACATTATAATAATGTTTCGTGTCTGTAATTTACATCAAACGGGTATTTCTGTTCTTGGTGAAAAAAAAAAAATAAAAAATAAAAACATCAAGAATAAGAGGGAAACATTATATACCTACCCAACCATAGAAAATGAATAGAAAGCATGCCGATGTCGGTATAGGGCGCGTAGCGATATTACAATGCGCAATAAAATGGGAATTTGAAATATGTGCGTAGGACTGTACGTAGGTACCTATAACTACAGTCGAAAAAACATTCTTTGAAAATCACTTGTTGATCGTGATACTCTCTCTCATACAAAGGCAAAGCTATCCACGTTTATATACGAATGGTACACGTATGTACCATACTCGTACGTACGTCTACGTATAAAGGGAAAACACCGAGTATTTTACAAAATAAAGAAAAGATGGCAAGAGCGAGGTAGAGCGGAGAAAAAACGTAGCTAGGTAATCGAACAAGTTCAACAATCAAAATCAAGAACATTGTTAAAATTTTTGTTACCCAAGTGTGCGGTAGGTACTTAAGTGAAAGAGATACGAAGAACCAATTTATACAGTAATGAATACCTTTTCCCAAGTGTGTACCATGTTACACAGCAAAGTATCTAGATTCCTATCTAGATTGTAACGTGGCGAGTTTTTTTCCTCTCTTTTTCTTTCATTCTTTTTTATCTCGGTGTGTTTGTTTCTTTATAGCTTCCCATAATCAATTTACCAAAGGCAACAAAGTTGCAAAGCGAGCTCGTATATTGAAAAATCTTTTCGACCAGAATTTGACGTTTGATGCGTACCAGACTCGAGCATGTGTTACGAACGCTTTTTATAAATAGAAAGGAATTCATTTTTAAAATGTGGTTAGTTAAAGGTGAATTAATGAGTTGAAAATTACGTATGTGTGCATTGAAATTGATAAATAAAATGAAAAATTCAAAAGTACAAAACGTCTGAATGAAGATGCACAAATAGGTATATATTACGCAATTTTTTGAGCTCAAAATTGTAATGGAATTTTTACACATTTTTCAACCCAAAATGATCATTCGACAGCAAGTTTTCACCATTGTTCCTTTTTTTCGTGGGTTTTAAAAAAATGAAACTTTTTGCGTTATATTACAATGTTTAGAAAAATAATGAAGGGCATTTTTTCACGAGAAACATCCACTTGAAATGTATGTAGGACATCAATTTCAGTTGACTTATGGCAAAATTTCGCTTTTAAACCCCACAGGTGAATTTTCATGACCACTCAAAAATGAAGTGCATTTTTCATTATTTCAAAATAAATTTATTGAAACAGGGGAGATTTTTCTTTTGAAAGACACCACAACTTTTTCACGACCTGTTCACCAAATTTTCAGAAACTTCTCAACTTGACAAACCCCCCCCCCCCCCCCTCCTTCTGAAAAAATCAACGAGATCAAATTCATCACAACAAAATTTTCAAAAAAAAAGAAAAATTGTATTCTAAAACAAATTCAGATATGATTACATACCTACTGACAAAAAATTTTTTTTAATAATTCGTTTCCTTAAATTTTTTATTTTTTCACTACTTCTCTTGAAATTTTGACTAAAATCACTACGTTTTCATTACTTTTACTATTTATTAGATACTCGCTAGAAAGTGAAGCAATGCCTGTTTGGAAAAAAAAAAAGGACATATTTCACCCATTTTCAACCTTAGTGCGCAACTTTTCATTTTTAGCCTGATTTTCTACGTCATATTGTCAATGAAAACTAAGATATTACAGTCTATCAACCAATGGCGTTGGGGGATGGAGGAATACCAAAAAAATCCGTTTTGGGGTCCTAGAAGGGCATTAAGACAAATTTTTGGCCATGTACGATATTTATTTATACATATTTTTTTTGTTTTCCCCCGAACACTAAAATCATTTACTCTGCACGATACCGACCAAAATCGCTTCAATTCGGTCAGTTGGCTCAATTTAGCGGTAGATTAGATATATATGAGTGAGGATGACCTTTGGTCAAAATCCAGTCTGGCCCCATTTTAGGGGAGGAGGTGCTGAGGGGCCAAAAACATGAAAATTTCCATTTTTTTTATCCATGTGATAGAAAAACAAAATTTATATAACATATCCAAAAATCAAGCTTCTAAGTCAATTAGAAGGAAAGATATGGGGGTTTTCCCTCTTTTTGACCCCGAAAAAGGGCAGTTCCTGCCCTACCTCTCCACTAAACTGAGCTAGGAAGTTGAAATTTGGTGTGTACATTCGGTTGGGGCTCTAGATGAGCTTTTTGGGAGGATTCTCAATTTTTCAGCTCCACTGCACTCCGTCACAGCTCGTGAAATGTGGTTTCTTGGTCAGCTTTTCTAAATTAAAGCAGAAAGTTTAAATTTGATATGTAGATTTAGTAAACGCCCTGGATGTGTTTTTTGGTAGGTCTCAGCTTTTCAGCCTCATTGCACTGTTTCACAGCTCCAAATATATATATGTGATTTTTTGGTCGGTTTTTCCTAAAACTCTTTTACTGCCCTTCATATTACCTACTCTGTTGTTTTATGCTATAGGAATTACATGCCATTGCAAATGAAAAATCATTTCGAAAATTTTTACTGGTCAACCTACTACGATTATTTTCATTAAAAAAACCAGTTTACTTTAGTTATATTTTCAGAAAATGACGGTTACTCCGGAACAAAAATAAACCTGTTTCCCACACCTGTATAATAAAAAGCATTGAGATAAGAATTCAATCACTCAAAATTACCAAAGGTGTCCAGATTAACGTAAATTTAAACGCTGAACGCGAATTTCAGTTTTGTTTTCCCATAGATTACGTTAACACTAAACTCGAGTAACTTTTACGAGACGTCTGTGGCATAATGTTGTAGCTTAAATTCCACTAAAAATTTGATCGAATAAAAAAACTTGGAAGAAACAGCTCACGAATGAATCAATCTCTCTTCTCTCGTCTCTGAAATTCGCTTCGATTTGATATTCATCTCACAATACTCTTACAAGTTACAATCGAGCATAAAAGTAACAAAATTGAGCAATTGTATCGACGATTCGATATATTGTACTCACAAGTTGAATTCGAGTGCTTCATTGTTACACGAGTCGAGCACGTATGTACACAATAAGCATACTTGAGCACACAAGTATCTCATATTATACATAGGTACAAGTAATCTATATCAATACACCATTACCTAAAATTGAAAATGCGACGATACTCGTCGCATTTTTTTTCATACACCCAACATCATAGGTTTATTATCTAAAACAAACTTCCTAATTATTCTAACCATTTTCGGTTGATTTCAAACTCGACAATCGAATAAATATGTATATAGGTACAAAAAAAACAATCACACAAAAATGTACCTATTAAATTTTAGGTAGCTAAGAGGAACAAGGTACACCGTGCAAGGATTAAGTCAAATTTCTCTGGCGGCCAAATATCAATAATGAGATATTTCAAAACTAAAGCGGATAAACAAGGGCCGCAGGGAAATACTCATCGTACTCGATGACGAGAATGTCTTGTACAGAAAACGATAAATGCTCCGAGGATTACCTGCTGATGGGATTTGTTTTGGAAAGTTTGGCGCGAAAATTAGGTCAACAGTGCTGACGCGAGCATCTCGTATTATTATTATTATTATTATTATTGCACTTTCGTCGCAAATACGATTCGGCGAAATATAGATAAATTATCGCTACAACGGCGAATAAATTAAATCGCAAGTGAGATTGCGTTTTGGAATTGTTCAAACGGAACACCAGTTTAAAGGAACGGATTATTGCATATTTTATAATCGTTCATTGATTTACACCGAGCGTATACCGCGTGTATCGTAATTTTCAAAATTGGTTTCGTTCTTCCTCTGCACGATTAGTAGGTCTAGGTACGTGCATGCTTATCAGGTAGGTAGTAGGTAGCTAGGTACCCATAGTTTTAAGGGTGTTACATATTCCATAATATCTATCCGTTCTCGTCCCAAAAACACGTGTACTTTATCGATGAAGAACTGACAGCGACAATATGATGTAGCGATAATAATCCCTTGAATTTTCGACCGATTTTTTACACTATTGGTATAATGGAGAAGCTATCTAGGGGAAGTGTAGTGGAATTTCTTCAGATTTTTAGAACCCTAAATATGATTTTGAATAGTTTCTGAAACTTAAGAAGAGGTTGTATGATACTTGAAAAAAAATCTCTCTCGTTATTATGAGTATTTTACTCTTTTCAAAATTTTTTTCATGTTTTGGAAGTGGCGAGCTCTCCTGCAACGCTTGAAAACCGGTTTATTTGGTTAAAAATTGACGTTTAACAAAGGGAGAAAATGTTTTTTTTGGGATGCGTAAATGAAACATCAACTCCAAAAAATTTGAAAAAATTTTGGGAAGTGTAAAAGTCGATACAATCAAAAGGAGGCCTTACAAGTACTCCAACGTTTTCGGAGTCCCTAGTACATATATTTATGGTCCAAAAAAGTTGAAAAAATTTCACAACAACCCCTCTTGCATGAAATGGCATTTTTCACATGATCTTAAAAAATGGGGCCAGGTTGTAAATCATTTCAAACGATGTTTTTGGTTAGAAAAAGTCATTTTAGATGTCTGAAAAAAATTAGAAATAAAAAAATTTTTTTTTTCTAATTTTAAGCTTCTAAAGAGGTGGTTTGAAATTTCTACAAAAACTAAAAATTCTCATTAATCTAGAACAGCGGATCAAACACGTCCAAAATTCGGCAAATTTTTAATTTTAAACCTGCCCTTCGGCAGCGCATGGTAGGTCCAACGCTCAAATGATTTTCACAATTGAATTTTTCGATCAAAAAAAAACCCTGTTTCAGACCGATTTAATTTCTGACCTGCCGGAATTTATACCTGACTCCCGTAGGCATAAATTATTCGTTTCGAGAGGAATTTTCAAGTGTTGCTTTTTTTCTTTTAATAAAAAAAAAAAAAAACGAAAATTTAACGTTTTTATGGATCAATTTTTCAATATAACAGACTTATCCCTTGAGAAAAATGCAACCTTTTGAAGAGCACCCCCCCCCGCCTTTTGAGAACAAGGGACGGTCCAGCATTTTTCTTATTTTAAATAGCAATGGGAAATACTACAAACAAGAAAAATGCCACTAAAAATGAACTAAGCAGATTTTTGAGAACTATTCGTTTTCATTGGAATAATTTCAAAAAATTTTTTTTTCTGAATACCCCATCTCTTCCTCCAAAACTTCCTCGGGCAAAACTGACAGAAATAAAAATGTTCGTTTTTTAATGCTCTACAACTTTTGCTCCAACATTTTTTTCGTAAATGCGGAAATAATTTCCAAAAACTCGAATTTTGCACCCTCTGCCCCCCCAAGGGAAAAAATATGCACGGATTTTGGGAGATTTCGGGAATATTGAAATACAATGCATTTTTTCAATTTAAACAAATTTAAATTCAGAATGCGCCAAATTCCCATGCTTGCGAAAAAATTTGATTTTTTTTTCGATAGGCCTATTCTGAAATTTTTTGTGCATTTTTCAACTTTGAGTCATTTTTGCAAGTTTAAAAAATTGAGTTAAAAAGCTGAAATTGCGACTATTGCAAACCCACCGCACAGTTTACAGATTTCAAATAATAAAAAAAAAAAAAACAAAGTTACAGCAGGGTTAGGTAGACGATTCGTCCCTTAAGCATATTCGCGATTTTTTATCTCATCACTGCGGAGTGGAGCAGTAAAAAATGCACTTTCGGAGGGACTTTTACATTAATCTTTATACAGACGAGAAAATATTTAGGAGAATTTTTTCAGATTTTTCAAACCTATATTATGACCTTAAATAGGCTTTGTAAACTTTAAAGGAGGTTGCATGCCCCCATTTTAGAGCTAGAAACACAAAAAAATTTTCTCGAGTCATTCTCTCATATTTATTCAAATTTGTTAGGGCGGTAGTCCCCTCTATAGCATGTAAAATTAGGAATTATTCAGTCGGTAATTTGATACTTAAAGATCTAAAAAAAATGATTTTTGTGAACTGTAGAGGGGGTTACCACTCCAAAAAAAAGTAACGAAAATATGGGGAGTGTAAAATATTCCTAATAGCTTAGGAAAATTGTTTCGAATTTCTCGCTCTAAAATGGGAATCGTATTCGGGGGGGGGGGTCGACTCATATGAAAACGACACCAATATTACCAACCTGGGGGTTCTAAAAGCTTGAAAAAATTGGAGCAGAGTACTTTTTCACAAATTCCGACACGCTACCTTCGAATTTGGTGCTCGTTTTTACATAAAACTCTTCGTTGGCATTTCGAACCCACAGCCCCCAGATACCCATACCCGCAACTCAGCGAATTTGTGGTAAGTCAAAAATTTTGATCATGGAATCTGAGATAAAATTTTACGAGAAACAAAAGTGCTCATTACTAATTTTTGTATAAAACCCATAGTTTCAGAAGTAAACGCAAAAAAAACAGTTTTTTTGATTTTTGAGCGTGACCCCTCCCTCAAAAAAATTCCAAAAAATAGTAGTCACCAACATGAACATTTTAGCAAAAAAATTTGTGTACCCCTTCCCCCTGAGTTAAGAGCAGTGGAAATTTCAAGTTTTCTTCTGTAAGTTTCCCCCCTCCTCACCGAGGCCCAGAAAATTTTGAAACAATTTCTATTCATAGACCCATCCATACCTCTTCTATATATTTTTGGTGAGAGAAAAAATTTTCTTGCATGATGCAAAAAAACAGAATTTTTTGCCGAAAACACGTTTTTTTACAATTCTGAAGACAAAGGAAAAGCTGGGGAAAATATTTTTGGCCCTAAAATTTTTTTAGAGGTACTCAACAATGTTCAATGAAAATTTTTAAAATCTGAGGACAGGACATTTTCGTCGTATTTATCGAGGGATACCCTTTGAAAAAATTCCACAACACTCATCCGAAGGTACCTTCTCTTTCACACCAAGTAGGAGAAAAAAAATCGATGAAAAATTCGCAGGGAAAAAAATTAAAGTCAAAATCCCTTCGAAAGTGCATTTTTCAGTGCTCCCACAGTGACAAGATGTGCTGAAAAATCGTTTATTATCAATTTCTAAATAATCTGAAAAAATTTGAATTCTGATACCCAAGGACAAATTGTCCTCCTTACGCTGCTATAACCTTTGGCTCCACCTATTAAGACACCCTTTACAGCACTCGAGTAAGTACATATCCCCCTCCCCCTCCCTCACCCTCTCAATATGTAATTCACACAGATTCGTTATCTAATGATTGTATTGTTGACGTCCTTGTTCAATATTGCATGTAAAAAAGACCAATCTGACACGTGACCAAAATTAACCACGCAGATAGCTGGAAAATCTTCTATTCATACTTCAATTCGACATATATACTTAGTACTTAGTACTCGCTAGAATTTCCATGAATGGAATTTATCCGATATACTTATCCTTAAACATATTTTTCTCGTAATACAGTATATCGTTGTAATATGCTATACGCCATATATTGTTTATATTGTCATCCTAATCCATTCCACTACGTATGTACCAACATATACCAAATATTGGTATTCATATAGTATGATAATAGAGGTATCAAATTTCATATTTTCCCTTTTACATTACCCCAACCCTTTACAGAGGGATTACTTCCATCTTTCTTTCATACATATATTTATATACATACGAAGATCTACCAGATACGAATCATTGACCTGATTTACCAATTCAATATATTTCAACTCGATATAACACCTCTTTATATACATCGGTATAACCTTTCATAAGTCAAATAATCTCTGTGCAGTGTGCAATTTCGTTCATCTTTTTTATACGTAGCAGTAGGTAGAGGTAGGTATATTCTATAATATCCTCCGAAACTGTTGAAAAAAACCCATCCGTTTTATCTACCTAACTCTCTTTTACTTCTTTTTCAGTGGTATCAAAAAGGTGTACCTATATAACTTCTTGTATTGAGAATTTGATAAAGTGAATATTTATATCGGTTCGGTTTTTTTTTCTTTCACTCTTTTTTTTTATTATTATTATTTTTTATTTTCGTTTATACGCGTTCACTGTTCAGTCATATCGAAAAATGTGAAAAAAAAAAAAAAATACAACCATCAGGGTTTTGTTTAGATTTCCTATACTTACTCCAACACTATGCACATGCAAAGGCTATATACACGAATATAACAAAGTCTCATACTGTATGTATATAATTTTCTAAAAAACAGTATTAAAAAAAAATCCGATACATTGAAAAAGCTGTAAAACGATACGGTCTAGTTATTACACATAATGGTCGTTGCCTGGCGGAGAAAACTATTGCATAGTGCAAATGGTGGTATGAGGAAGATAGCCGAATACGAATGAGATGGAAGATACCTAAGTATACGTATCATGTACGTATAGGAAAACTGTTGGCTTATTATGACAATGGTTTTTATCACGAATGTAAATTATTTTTTTAACGGTATTTTTTGTTTTTTCCCCGCTTCGACCCTGTCGTTTATCGGTTTCGTTTTTACGGTTAAATAAAAAAACCATAACGTAGGTACATTGCATACGATGGAACGAGCGAGGGTTTTATACGCGAACAATCGTATAATACATAAGAGGTTGAAATTCTCGGCTAAGGAATTTATTAACACGAAATTTTTTTCCACTACCCGTAGCCGTAAGTCGATTTACTCGTTGATAACGTGGTGACGTATCAATTAAATGTTCGAAAGTACGTACTTACTTACCAAGTATAAAACTACAACAACAGCCAGAGCATAAGTATTGGCGCGTATAAAAAAAATGCACGTATTATCGAACGTTTTTGAAATATTATCTTTTATGTTTTCAGTCACGTCAGCTTTTTAATATATCGTCGCTCGTGTTTCGATGGGTGGTTCCTGTTTCGTAAGTAGGTAGGTATAGCTAACGCGAAGATTGCGGGTACGTGTATTTTTCGAAAATTTATTTATAAAAGGTACCTTTTGTGAGTTGGGTATCGTTTGTTATATACGTGTACGTCTACGTATACCTGCCTATACTACGTAATATAAGGTTGAACTTATACTGGTTTTTCGATGGTTTATTGAAAAATTAAGAAGAAAAATGCCCCTCGTTTGTTACTACGTAATCGTGATTTACACAATTTTTATATACCTAATTGAGGGTTGAACGAACTACTTAAATTCGATTGAAGGGGCTCGTTATACGTAGCAGAATGAATAAATGCATGCAGTAATACATGCCTATAGCTACACCTTACGTTTAATGTACGTAGACGACTAAACGTACACTACACAAGTAAATTTTAAATGTACGAAAAAAAAAAAAACATTTAATAATAGGTTTTGAGATATCGCACCCACCACGCATCCCAAACAACTAAAATTTAAACTAAGAAATTCAATTTAATAAATGAACCGAGATTATTTTTGTGACGAATTGGTTCATTCCCCCCCCTCAAATAAGCTTATTTGAACTCGAGTTATTTTCCCTAAAAAGTCTAATTTATCGACTTGAGATCGTTCAAGTACTATGACTTGTCTCCCTCGTCCAATCTGAAATGATACCAATGAATGAGCATATCATTCAGTACAACATTATATAGATAATAAAAAAAAAAAGCATTGCAGATTTTCGTGACATACTACAATCATTTAGGATGAGATCAACGGGGCTAATAGGTCGAAACTGCCAAAAAGCACTTCAAGGGTCTTTACAGACGGGACATACGCACTCTCAACTTCCTAGCCCAATTTGGAGGGGAGTTATGCGAGGAAAAAACTCTAAAAATTAGAAAAATCTCCCAAAAAATCACATAGGAGTAAAATGGGGCTAAAACGTCGAGACCCCCCCCCCACTTCCACATAAAGCACATCTAGGACTCTTACTTAATGTACAAACCCGATCAAAACCCACTTTTTTGGGGCTGTGAGGAGGTGCAATAGAGTTAAAAAGTTGGAAACCTCAAAAGGCACATTTAAGTTTTCAACTGAATGTACATACCAAATTTCAACTTCCTAGCTGAATTTGGTGGGGAGATTGGGGAGAAACGATTCTTTTTCAGGCTTAAAAGGAGGAAACCCCATATCTCCCCTCGTAATTGACTCGAGAGGTTGATTTTTGGATATATTACACAACGTTTGGTTCTCAGGCAATTGACTCAAAAGGGGGCAATTTTTGCGTTTTTGATCCCTCAGCATCCTCTTCCCCAAATGAAGACATGATTGAATTTTGACCCAAAGTCATCGTTTTTCATGTTTCTGCTGCTAAACTGAGCCGGTTGACCGAATTTAAGCAATTTTAGTCGGTATCAAGCAGATTAAATGATTTTATACAAACATCTGACATGGCTAAAAATCGTTTTAATCGTCTTTTAGGACCCCAAAACGGATTTTGTTGATTTTCCTCCTCTCTTCATCTTTCGTTCATCCATAGACTGTAATAGCCTGATTTCCATGGACAATATGACATAGAAAAAAT
The DNA here is from genome assembly GCA_900060175.1 of Ferrisia virgata. Taxonomy (NCBI): domain Eukaryota; kingdom Metazoa; phylum Arthropoda; class Insecta; order Hemiptera; family Pseudococcidae; genus Ferrisia; species Ferrisia virgata. The sequence goes on from FIZR01008687.1 coordinate 62,317, forward strand.
CAGGCTAAAAATCGGAGCTTCTATGAACCAGATTCTACTTAAGGATTAAGCTTCGTTTCTATAACGCATAAGATATCTCCTCTGCTGAAATTATCCACAGATACCTTCGCCGATGTTTTCAAAGAACATTGTTTCAATTCATTTTCAGTCGTCCGAATCGAAAATTCAACCAATAAATGTGTACCAGTCCGCAAAAGTGATTTTTAGTTGTGCGCCAGGAGCCTACAATGGATCAAATATTACTGTTACGCTTTTTCTAACAGACAAAATTCGTAATTTAGTCTCATAATTTTTCTTTGGAAATCTCCAGGTTTGTGAAATAAAATATTAAACAAATTTTTTACACGTTTTGATTGGGCATACCCGGTTAAGAAGTGTTAATTGACCCTTAGTTGGAACTTTCAAACTATCCCTTTGAAATCAGTCAACCAGCGAAGTCTGCGATGAAAATAAGTCAATCGTCGAGAAGCAGCATTTCTCAAAGTATGTTGAGGTAATATCTTGGTACCACGTGGCATTGACTGATTGTTACGCAAAACTAATGGAAAAGCACATGCATGAGTCGATATATTTAACCATTATTAATCTATTTCAAACTTGCTAACTTCAGTGATTAGCACAGTCGAATTACTACATCCGTTCGCTCATAATGTAAAAAGTATTTTGACGAAAGATTCCTAATCTAGAGTGTATTGAGACAAAAATAAGCTTAGGTGCCGTTTTTTCAAGCCCCTCCCCCTCCAAGGATTCACCTCACTTTCTTAGAAATTTACCTATCTCTATTTCTGTTGGTTCTATAAAAAAATTTTCAGGTAAAAATTTCTTCTCGAAGGATTTTCTATATTTTTAGTCATTACAAAAATTGCATTTGGAGCGATCTCTGCACCCTCAAATCTCTAAAATGTATTCATCGAAATGCTCAAAATCAAGTTTTTCTTGTTTATTATGAAAAATATCAAATATAGCACAAGACAAACAATCGCAAAACGTATTTATAATAACATTTTACATCTAACATGCTGACCGCAACAACCCACCCCACCCCTTCCCTCTCTTACTCACAATGGACAACTCTTTCCCATACCACGTTTCAAAATAAGTGATTCAACCCTATCTGCAGACTAAAAAATTTCATCGTGAAACAGGTTGGAGATCTTTAGAAATATTTTCAAGTGCAAGGACCATCCCCAAAAACTGCCCTCAGATACAAGTTCAGCGGGTTAAATTACCACTACGTACACATTTTTCATGACATTCATTTTATTCCACTTCCGAAATGTGAGTTTTTCCTCGATCGCAAACTGCTAACAGGTTATGACTTGCAAAAAAATCAAATAAATAATCGAAAATTCTAAATTCATGTTTGATTATCGTATAAAGTGGGTAACTGAGTACTTATAAGTACCCTCCTTGTGTCTGTAATTTTAGTTTTTCATTTTTTTGAAAATTCACAAAGCAGACGAACAACTATTTCCTTTAAAAAATAAAACAAAAAATTCAAAATTTAAAACTTACGTTAAATTATTGCGTAATTGTCAAAGATCAGGTTATTTGACTCGATGAACACGAATTTGAGGTTGGTCAAATAGGTACATGCAGAAGTACTTGAAATTCTATACAAATTCGGATATTCACTTTCACATCTACTTTTGTATCTATTGTTCGGTCAATTACTGCTAGGCCCAATTAGTCCTTCAATCCAATCTTTAGAATTGATCTGCATTACTGCAATCTCACGTTTTTTGTTTCAACTTGAAAGAAAATCATGACTACGTGGTATGAAAATAAAGCCCAATAATTTACAATTGCGTAAGTAATATTCCTTCACCAATTGCTTCGGATTGCTCAATTTCAATCCAATGTCGTACTCGACTGCGCTGCACATCACACACAATGGTAAAACTAAAGACAAACCTCGTAAGACCCTAGAACGTTACTCTGAATCGCATCGATTGCCTATCTCTATATCTAGACATTGTATTACTATTAGGTCGGTACTCGGAGGTTAAATCGTCGTTAAAATGTAGATTTAAGGCGTCTCTTTTCGTATGTAAATTTTGACGCGGTAATAAGATGAATTGAAAAGAAAGGAAGACGTATTCTACGCGGCGGTGAATACGAAATATATACGTTAAACAAATTATTCGTCTCTTTGGTTGACGAGGCGGAGTAGTTACAGCAACACTACCCACGGAATTTCAAACGCATCCATCGATCTACGAGTACTTTCTCGTTCCTATTCGATTTTAATTCCACGTTAAAGAGAACTTAAATGATTACTCATTTGAACAACTGCCATGTCAAATTTTAACCCCAACATTCGTACACAGCAATGGAGAGGGTGTACCTCATACGTATACGTTTCGTATACGTTGAGCATCACAGTACAACAAGATTACAAGCTCTAATAAATATTTGCATTCGAAAAGGGGAGGCAGCATAAATGAACGTACTCTGTTCCTATACTCAAACGAGATAGCGCCTCAAGGCCTACTCGCAATTCCCATAGAAAAAACGAAGAAGAATAACGCATGTTCTCGCTGCCTGCCTTCCTTCCTTCCTTCCTACCTACCCATCCATCCTTCTAAGCAAGCTGTGATATCGTTGTGCGCCAATTTTACGCCTACTTTGAAATAAGCAGGCTACAACGAGCAATGCCGTTCGATAGTATAAAAATTTATGTTTCTAAAATTACAGAAAACGATACCTACCTAGTACCTAGCTACCTACATACGCTGCGCTGCGCTGTGCTGTGATAGATGAAAACACACCTATAATAGATAAGTAAATAATTCCTCTTTGAAAAATGGCTATTGGATAAAAAGCGTGATTAAAGCGGATCGCAGATAATCCCAATCTCGGATAGGTATCATGTCGAGGCTTGAAAAAATTCCATTATCAGTGTTAGAAGCGAAAATGAAGGGTAAAAATACTCCATGTTTGAAGCTGCTTCCATCAGCAAATTTTCTTTGCTTAGGTAGGTACATGTCACAATTCTAAAATCAATTCGTTCGGTTTATAAATTGAAAAGATTGTTTTTTTTTCTATTTTTTTTTTCTTCATCGAATCCCATTCTCTTTACAAACATGCTTATTTATCAAACTCGATACTTTTTTAAATAGAAATTTTTTCCCTCGAGTTATATATATTTTCAAAGTTTTGATTTTTTTTTTTTCATCATTCGAATTAACTGAAACTACGTAGTAACCATCAATTTATAAGAAGTAAAACGTTTATAAAAGTCATTTCTATATCAAAAGGTATATAGAGAGAAAATTTATAGATACTACGAAGTTGAATTTTGTAATGCTTTTAAATAAAATAAAAATACGAAAACAAGAAAGTCATCGTATTCGTATCATGAAAAAAAAAAAAAAAAAAAAAAAAAAAAAAAAAAAAAGAAAAAAACCAAAAAAAAAAAAAAAAAAAAAAAAAAACCGTTTTTTTTTAATAAAAAAAAAAAAAAAAAAAAAAAAAAAAAAAAAAACTAATAGGAAAAAATGTCCAAATAACGTTCGATGCGTAATTCCGTTCAAATTAAAGCATACAGCATGAATTTGGGAGTGCGGGGTGAATCGAACGAGACTGAATTTTAATCCGGCAATATAAAAGACCCAGCCTAGTATGGACATATTTCTTCAACATGGCTGATTAGACAGAATGAAAATCTGCAACGTAGGTCGTCTTTATAGAGTCAATATATTTATTTTAAATCTTTTTCGATTGTTGTACGTTTATAGGAATTCAGATGGTGAAAGGTAGTGCATCCGCAAACTATACATAAATTCAAATGCGAAGAAAATTACCTACTTCAGCTGTTAGATATCTTACAGTGTTGCCGTTGGTTTTAAACTTTTTTCTTGTCGATATTTGAATCGTATGTCAAAAGTAAAAGAACAATAGCAAAATAATAAATTTGTAATGTAAAATTTATCCCAAAACTTTTTTTCAAGAAACCTGTACAACAAGAGTTCGTAAAGGGAAGTGAAGGAAGCATAAAAATTTGTTGACGAGCTCGTTTATATTTTTTTACGTTATCGTTACAATTCCTAAAATTTAAAAATTTAGGAATTTTTCAACGCTTCTCTTTTGAAAACATGATAACATAAAAATTTGGAAATGCTACGAGAAAACCCCGTCCCCTCCCATCCGCTGCTTAGCTACAGGCATGTTCTTCAATGTTCGATCATAAATATATTCTAACTAATAACGTAATGATTTATTCGGCCCAACTATTGGAATAAATGATGGAAAGGTCCTCGATATTTTCGTACGATTGCAAAGAAATTTTGCCACACGACTTAAATTTGAGGACTCACATTTTTAGTTCAAAATATACCTATGATAAACCTCTTCGTGTGGCTTTGTAATAAAACAAAAGGGGATTACAAATTAATAATCTTAAATCTGAAAGATCAAAGTTGAACTCTCCCTCTTCAGCACAAAAAGTCCTTTTTATGGTTGTTCCAACTAATCAGTTTTCAAAATTAGATCTCAACACCCATAGGGAATACAAAAATCATTAATCTTGCTCAAAACCCAAACGAAAATGAAATAAATTCAACTAACATATCGATTCGAACCAATTCGAGGATATTAATTTTGAATATCGGCTAAATTTTTGAATTCGACAATTCTGAACTCCCTTTTTTGATGTTTTTTCAGCCTGATTTTCTTGCAATATTGTAATTATGTAAACTGGTCCTGGTCAGAGGTATCGATAGGGGGACGGTGTGTTCAATGAAGCTGAAAAGTCGACACCATCCAAAGACATATCTAGCATCTATGCTAAAAATACATGCTAAATTTCGACTTCCTAGCCCTATGTGGAGGGGTGGGGGGGATATGCGAGGGAAAAACTCACAAAATATGAAAAATCCACCAAAAAACTATATTTTTTGGCCAACGAGGGGTTGTAATGAGGTTGAAAAGCCGAGACCTTCAAAGGGCATATTTAAGGCCCCATCCACGTATCAAATTTCAACGTCTTAGCTTAATTTGGAAGGGAGCTATGGAGGAACAAACCCAAAAATTTTAATGTTATGATGAAGAAAAGTTTTTTTTTGCTTTTTTATTTCAAAAAAATTCAAAATATTATTTTTTTTCCAGTTTTAAACATAATTTTAATCCCCCTAAAAAGCAAAAAAAATAGCGAAAACTTGTTTGGTCTCATGTGATCTTCAGTGACATATTACTAAAAAAAGAACCGAAGATGTCAAAAACTTTTTTTTTGATTTTTTACGTCAATTTTGAAATTTTAAACTAATTGTGATGGGGGGGGGGGGAAGGTCAAATTGGAAACTGCAAATTTTTACTACGTTCCTTCTACCCCATTTTGCTACTTTTTTCACTACCCTAAAATTGAAACACCCTATTGTACGAGGTACAGCTTTTGATTCTCTGTCAATTGGTTTTAATATGCGCAGTTTTTGTTTGAATTTTGTGCCTCAAGACCCCCCCCCCTCTCTCCTGAATTTAGAGACGACTAATAATCATCCCCACTCATATATATATAATCCAATACTAAACCAAGTCTACTGAACGAGTTTAACGATTTTCCTGGATCTCGAGTCAAGTAAATAATTTCAGTCTTCAGGGAAAAATTAAATAAATAAATATCTGGCTTGCCCAAAAATGATATCAGTGGTCTACTAGGACCCCAAAACGGATTTCATCAATACCCCCATCCTGTCCCCTGTATCTATCAGCTGGTTTTCTTCGACCATACGACATAGAAAATTTGATTTAAAAATATCCATCAATGGGAGTCACACTGAGCAGGGTTTAAAATTCTTAGGATTTGATCCAGTAGCTACCTAGAGGGTGAGACAAATTTTGCATTTTTTGGAAATCTGCAAACAGCGAGATCACAATAATTGCGAAATTACCTCAAAATAATGTGGTGAAAAATTCAGCTTCATAATTAATTTTTTTTAACTTGCAAAATTAAACTCAAAAGTTCGCTAATTTTTTAAAATGTTCAAAAAATCAAAAAAAAAATTTTTTGAAAATTTTTACAAAGAATGGATTTTTTGACAGATACTTATACTCAAAATTATCTATGTTGGTAAATTTTCGCTCTCTTTTTTTTGTAATTTCTAAAAAATGTCACTTTCCGTATTATTTTTACGATTTTCTAAAAAACTAGAAAGAATTTTTTTTCAATAAATGCTCATCTTAAATGAATGTTGTCATCAATTCTAGATCATCAATCCTAATGTTTCATTTTCATACTTTTCAATGCTCTTGTGTGGACAATGTCATATATTTAAATGTCTGCAAACACATCCATAACATAGCTGAAAACAACAAAAACGATCATGTTCAAGAAGAGTCTGACGACTGTGCAATTCAAGTTCACGAAACTTCGGCTCTTTTAGAATTCCATCGGAAATTGAATCCCAAAAATGATAAAAAAGAAAACCTTTCTGAAGAAGTCCGAATGAAGATACAACTCATGTTACAATTCTTAGATACTATGGCTGAAGATGAGCTGAATTATGTATCAAAGAAACCAGATGATATGATTCATAGAATCAAATTTAATAAAAAAAAAATGGACAAACCTGAGATCAGCTTAAGAGAGAAAAATTCGAATTGTAGTATTATTCCACAAAGAGTCACCGAATGGACTCAAAAGAAGAAAAAAAACGAATAAAAGAATGCCTTCGATGGAGATCCCATCAAATTGGGTTAAACAGTCATGTTTGGATTATTTCAAAGGAGCTGAAGTGTTACACATTCACGATGCGAATGGAAATGATCATTTGTATGGATCTAAAAAAAAAAACAAAATACTGGAGAGAAAGACATAGGAATAGTACATGAAGGAAAAGGAGGAACGGTTCAAGAAGAAGGGAAGGAAGCTGCTCAAGAGTAAGAAATCGAAATCTAAATTACTGAATATAATTAAAAATTTTTGATTACCATTTTACGTTACTTTCATTGTTTTAGATTATAATTTTGAATACAAAGTCATTTATTACTTTACTACTATTAAGTATCGATATATATCGATATATATTGATACCTAAATTTTCTTCAAAATAAGACCACTAATCTGAATGTAGACCCAAGTTCATTCCCTCTCATACATATCTAATCTGCCGTCAAATTGAGCCGATTGAGCGAATTGGAGCGATTTTGGTCAGCATCGAACTGAGTAAATGATTTAAATGTAGGGGTGGGAGGATATAAGTGAATATCTGACATGGCTAAAAATGGTTTTAATGGTCTTCTAGTACCTCAAAACGGATTTCATTGATCCCCCCCCTCTCATCCGACGAAGGTCGATAGACTGTAATAGTCTTATTTTCATTGACAATATGACATAGAAAATCAGGCTAATTATCAGTTGAAACAGGTAAAAGAGCTTTCTGTGGTCGAGAAAAAATAAACGAAGGAGCAAAAAAGCACATCACACCACCTTATACCGACATTTCGATCGAATTTAAAGTTCATATGTACTTCCATTATTACTCAATTAAGTAAGTAAATACTCACTCTACGTACGTCTACGTAGCTTAAAACAAAATCGACGAAAAAAGAAAGAAAAATTACTGGCGGAAATAGTTTAAAAATCAATACACGATTCGAAACGAGAATATAGGTACAAAATAATTCAAAAAATACCTAATCCGTTTTGAGCGACGTTGGTAACGTGCGTCCAATTTGCATACGCTTTCCCCTTCGCGATACTATCTTTTTAAAATTCACCACCAATTTTCAAAGCTCCGAAAAAAGGAACTCACATAATTAAAAGCCAGATCGAAACCGATGTGTGACAAGAATACCGAATTCATCGTATCTATATTGAGACGACTATAAACGTTCGTCGTCGTTGTCGTCGTCGTTGTCGTCACCATAGTAGTCGTGATGTGCCTGGGCTGCGGTAAAGATATACGAAAATGTATATATACAGTACGATACCGAAAAACGTTGATTAGAAAATGGGATTATATACTAGAATCGTTAAAAACATTCTCTTTCCAAACCAAACGACTGGCAGTGTAAAACTTTCAACAGTGACGAGTTCATCTTCTCGCAAAATACGATACGCATCGTAGATAGGTAGACGTAGCGAGACCGACTAACAAAATGTAAATATGACAACGAGGGCCAAAAGTTCGAAAATATTGTTTTCTGGCACGTCGCATCGCCAACTCGATGCTAACCAATTAGCCAATTATTAGCACAACTGGGTCTATTTCATCTTACCCACAGTACGTAACTTACTACACACCTTCGGTAATATAATATAAAAGGCCAAACGCGTATCTAAATACTTAAATATTGTACCGACGACGCGTACAGAAAAGGTAATTAAGCATCGGCTACAATATAAAATGATAATTCGCCATTCGTTTCGCCTTCGTGCGCTGCAATATGGCCTTGTTGTAGGTAGGTAGTTGTATTAAAAACGACCGACCGCATATCTCGGTACACGCTCGCCTGCGCCTTGACCAAACATTAGTCACACAACTCGAACAACGCCTCGCCGGGATCGCCGTTTATTTGGAAAAAGCTCGAATAAAAATGTCATCTCAACTTCACATTCGCCACATCATTTCGTCTCGTCGCTCGTCGACCAACCGCGTGCGTTTATAAAAACTTTCGCTTCGTTAAAATATAACAAAACGTCGTCATTTTTCAAACTACTATTTAACAATAGCCTTACCAACGAGCGAAAGAAAAAAAAATCACTTTTCGTCGATATAAAAACTCATTTGACAGCTTTAGCAGCGATCCGATAATATGAAATAAATAATAATAAACGTCCGAGTCCAGTTTGAAATTTAATAAAGTTACCACACTGCGCTGGATATGCAGAATACTGCTGATTCAAATTGGAAATGATTTTACTTCGAATCGAAAAGTTTAATGATTTTTAAAAAGTTATTTTTCCACCAGTCGAATAATCGAATAAAAAAATCCTGAGCTTTAAATTTTCTTCAAAACCTATGAAATGGCCATTGCACGAGAATAAGCAAATAAAAGTGTTCCTCCTTTGTTCAAAGTTTAATGGTCTGTTCTGCAATTTTGAAATGAAAAAACCTCAAGGATACATAAATTCATAAAAATCATCATTTCAATCTTCAAAAAAAAGTCGCACAGGTCATCGCACTAAAAAGCCAACTTCAAAATTCACCTCATTTATTGGGATCGCAATAGAATGAACTGAATTTTGTTATTTCTGAAATCTGCAAACGGTGAGGCCACAAATAAAGAAAACGACTCGAAAACAACATGGTAAAAAAACTTCAGCCATTCAACTAATTTTTTTTTCTATTTGCAAAACAAATTAACAAATTCAAAAATTTTTTAAAACATTTTTTTCAGAAATAAGCCCATTACTAATATTTATGCTAAACATGATCATTGGTGATAGGTTTTTGCCATTTCCTCCTTTTTTCAAGTGTTTTTGGAATCTTTCACAATTTTTTGAAAAACAATGAAAGAAATTTTATTCTTAAGAAAGCCTCTTTGAGATGAACGTAGGGTATCAACTTTGCATGATTAAGCGTAATATTTCAATTTTGAGATTTTTATAGTTTTTTTCAACAATTTTCATAAATTATTGAAAAATTTTTGACATAGATATGACTTATTGCTACAGATCATTTTGTGAAAACTTAATGTTTTCGATGGAACGTTTTTGATTTTTGATTTCAAGTTTTTGATCAAAAACTCGCGATGAAAAATGATTATAAATGATTTTTGCACTTCATGTTGAAATGATAATTTAAAAAATTTAAAAATTAAAAAAATTAAAATCTAAAAAAATTAAAAAATTTAAAAGTAAAAAAAATTTAAAAATTAAAAAATTAAAAAATGGAAAAATTGAAAAAGAAAACACATGAAAAAATAACAAAAACTAAATAATATAAACAATATAGGATTTAAAAAATCGAAAAAAAAATTAATTAAAAAACATAAAAAATTGAAAAAATTAAAAAATTTGAAAAGTGAAAAAGTATTGACGACTTTTGCACTTCATGTAAAAATGCGGACATGGGTGTTCAATTAAAAAATTAAAAATATAAAAATCGAAAAAATTAAATAATTAAAAATATAAAAATCAAAAAAATTAAATAATTAGAAAAATAAAATATAGCAGTTTTTTATTTCTGATTTAAAGTTTTTAATCAAAAACTCGTGATGTTGGATGATTGTATAATTTTCATTTTGCTACGAAATAATAAAATGAAGTGTCAAAATAGACTGAAGAGAATAGTAGACGTTTTTGATTTAAAATTTTTTCTCAAAAATTCGCGATACGTAATGATCATGAGGGATTTTTGCATTTTATGTTAAAAGGCTGACATGGATTGTTACATATCCGTGATCTAGAATTTTACTAAATCTATATACCAAATTTCTACTCAATAGCCCAAGGTGGGGAGGGGGAAGGGGAGATATGCGAGGAACAAATTCCAAAAATAAGAAAATCCGACGAAAAAAACAACTTTTTTAGAGTTATGAAGGGGTGGAATAAGGCTGAAAAATCATAACCTACAAAAGACACTACTAGGACTCCTACTAAATCTATATACCAAATTTCAACTATCTAACTAAATTTGAAAGCGGAATTATACAACCAGCAAATTCAAAGCATTAGAAACCCACCCAAAAAAAAAAAAAAACAGATTTTCGAGCTGTAAGGGGGCGCAATGGGTCTGCAAAATTGGAACACTCGAATGACACATCTACAGTCCTTACTAAGTCTACCAAATTTTAAATTCCTAGCTCTATTTGGGAGTGATGGGATTGAACAGCCTTTGTTCAAGGTCAAAAAAGGAGGAAACCCTCATACCTACCCCTTCTAACTGACTAGAAGGTTGATTTTTTGATGTAATATAAATTTTGATTGACTATCAACTGGCTTAAAAAAGAAAGATTTCTACTATTTCAACTTCATATCACCCTCTCCAACAAATTTGGGCGCAACTGAATTTTGGCCCGAGGTCATCCTACTCCAGAATATAAAAAATTCACATGTCATGGAAACGTATTCTATAAATCGGATCGATTTTGGTCTGCATCGAGCGGATCAAATAATTTTCAGTTTTGGTTTGGGGGACGATAATGAAAATAACTAACTAACATAAAACAGATTTTTTTGATATCCCCACCCTCATCCACCATAGCTCAATACTGTCAATACTGTAATAGCCTGGTTAACAGTAATAATAAAACATAAAAAATCAGGAAAATGATTTTTTTGGGTACTTCTGATATTCTATGTACTTCTATATTAAAAAGGCGTGGCTTCAAAAAAAATCCCTACCTTTTTTCAAAAACTCGTAAAAAAACGCCAAAAGTGATATTTTTTAAGGGCGCTTGAAAAAAAGGGTAATGCTGAAAATTTGCCCTAATGATCATTCAGGACATAAAAATTTATACTAATCTAATATCTGACCAAAAAGATTGCTTTTTTTCGATTATTTTAAAGTTTTTGAAAATTTTTGAACTTTTGAATCAGTTTTTACTAGTTGAAAATTGTGTTGGGAAGCTGAAATTATTACTACATTATTTTGAGCTCATTAAGCAATTATTATTGTAATTCAGCCGTACGCGATTTAGAAAAAAAGCAAAATTCGTCTTTCCACTGAATTTCGCGTTCATCAAAGTTTTTTATTCTTTGTGCTTGGTTCTTGCAGTCGTAAGCTTGATACACATAAGTTTTATTTGTTTCCTTGGAGCGAAATATTAATTACTGATCTCAGTACTAAGTAAAAACTGCTTAAGTTGTAAAATTTTCAGTTTACTAACGGATTAATGCAATTAAAATTTGGAAGTCGTGGGATCAAAAGTAATATAAGTTGAAATTTTGAAAAAAATGGTAGAAAAATGTGAAAAAAACAAAAAATGAAATTTTTAGGGCCAATCGATAGGAAATTAAAAAATATATCACCTAATTAGAAATAAATCTTCAACGTTGATTAGAGCCCTAATATTTCACCTTTTTCGATATTTTCGTTCCTGAATGATGAAATACATGGAAAAGATGCCCAGATGTGTGAGGAGCTATAATTTTTTTTCTTAAGGTTCAATGACACGTATGAAAAGTAAAGTGTAAATTGTCTATGCCATCATCGCCTAATCAGGTGGAAATCAATGACAAGATGAGAGATTACTTTCACGTGCACTCCATCGATTGGTAGATGCTTCATAGGAACACTTTGCCCCCTCACTCCGTCCCCTCAACGTTATATAAGAGCTTACAGATAATCGATACAAATTGAGAAAAATTTCATCGGAAATTTTCTTCTACACGAGTACTGAAAAAAGAAAAGAACCGTATACAAGGATACCGTTGAAAATTTCGAAAAAATAAGGCAATATTCACGTGAGAGATTTTATTATCAATATGTCATCATGCCATATCGTACATATGAACGTATGTACTCCTACATATTACAGAATAGGAAACAGTTTGAAGAAAAAGAATCCCTATAATATTGCAAAAATTGAATTTCAAGAGAAAAAAATTTTATACAAATAAAAAATTCAAGTATTTTTTTTTTGTAACAAAAGAGTGCTGATGGAGAAACCTCGTATATTACGAGTACATCACCCACGCACAGTTTCCTTTTTCGGGTTTCAAATCACTATAAATTTTTTTATTCCTGTCGACATGGTGCAAAAAAACGGAAAAAAGACAAAGAACAATTTTTCAAAGAAAGGAAAAATTTGCGCGACCGAAACTCGTAGCTTAATTCTTACGTTAGTCAAAATTTACCAACCAATAAAAAAAGATTGGAAAATCAAACTGTACAAAACAGCAACATTTTTTCTTTCGGCCTCACATCGTGAATATAAAACACAGGTAGCAAGTCGTAAAATTTCAAAAGAACGCAAGGTAGAATGCTATAAAATTTTCAAGATAAAAGATCAAAAGTAGACCTATATGTGATCTCTCTAAGCTACTATTTATATTCTTGGAAATCCTATAGATAGCAAATTTATTTCTACGCTTCTCAAAATGTGGTATTCCAAGTACGTATCTTACTTCAATATTTTTTTACAACTTTTGTTGAAGCGTGGAAATGTGTAACAGCAAACTTTTTAAACGAAAATGAGGGAAGTGAAGTAGTAGAAAATTTTTTCCATTGTAAAAACAGTATTATTTTGTTAAGCCAATTCTTAGTCAAATACGAGTTACAAGTCAAATCGATTGTCAGTTCCGCGAGTCTGCAAAATTATTTCTTCGCCTGAACCAAAATTCAAATTAAATGAAATTAAAGAGATGAAAGGCAATTAATTTTATAAAATACAAAAAATTGTACAAAATGCATAAAATTGATCAAAAATTATGACATAATGTTGGAAAATATGTGTAAATGGACTTACAATGCGAAAAAAAATCATTAAAAATTATTGAAAACTGGGAAAAATTGGATAACAAATGACGTAAAATTAGAAAAAAAAATTGTTAAAAATCGTTGAAAATTGGGTAAAAAAGTAACAAAAATTTAAAAAAAAATCTCAAAAAGATATTGAAAAATAGCTAATAGTACACCGAAAGTAAGCAAAAAATTGTAAAAAATGATTTAAAATTAAGTGAAAAATTGAAAAAAAATTTAAAAAACGTAAATCATTGATCAAAAATTACGAAAAACAGTTGAAAATCAGGTAATAATTGACCTGAAATATTAAAAAACAAATCGTTAAAAATCATTGAAAATTGTGTACAAAACAGAAGGAAATGCATGAAAAAATGCAGAAAACTCGTCGTAAATCACAAAAAAAACGTTAGAAAATACGTGAAAATTGGCCTGAAATACGAAAACATAATGTTAGTGTAAAAAATGCAGAAAATTAATCAAAAAACTCGAAAAAATGTTGATAAGTGGATGAAAATTGACTCATTGATAAAATTGAAATAACTTTCGGCGTTCGGTAATTTAACTATTGAAAATTGAGTAAAAAATTGATCAAAAAACACAAAATGATAACTGAGAAATATGTGAAAATAATCTAAAATATCAAAAATTTTGTTAAAAATCATCAAAAACTGGATGAAAAATGAAAAAAATATGTAAAAAATAAGAAAATTGATCAAAAATTACGAGAAAATATTGAGAAATGGGCGAAAATTGGGTAAAAATTAACAGGAATATGCAAAAAATGCAGGAAGTTGATCAAAAAATCACAAAATAATGTTGGATAATGAGTGCAAATTGACAAAAAATTTGTTAAAGTTAAAAATCATTAAAAATTTTGCAAAACCTTGAAAAAATGTGTAAAAAATGTCGAAAATGAATTAGAAAAAAACAAGTAAATTTTCACATATCTTTTAATTTTTCTTGCTGATTTTATTCAATTTTTTGCATTTTTAAACAATTTTTGTCAAAACTTTACACTATTTTCAATGATTTTTAACAAATTTTGGTCAATTTTCACTAATTTTTGATCATAATTTCGTAATTTTTAATCAATGTTCTGTATTTTCAACTCATTTATGTCAAATTTCTACACAATTTTCGATGATTTTCAACTATTTTTTCAAATCTTAGGTCAATTTTAACTCATTTTTCAATCTTTTTTCGCAATTTGTGTACAACATTACGCATTTTTTACCAATTTTTGTCAATTTTTCACTCAATTTTCACTTAATCATTTTTTTTTCATAATCTTGGTTAAATTTCAACAATTTTTCGAAATTTATTTGCGGTTTTAGATCAATTTTTCGCATTTTTCACGAATTTCTATCAATTTTTGAATAATTTTTAACGATGTGAATTTTTTTAATTGTATTCCCAGATAAGAATAGCAAAATGCCCTTGAATTCAGATTTTCATACTTTTCGCAAAACATCTTCGGGCTTTCATAAAAAATTTGGGACCAAAAAAAATTTCCCTCACCTCACCCCCTTTCTGTATTCACTCGTATTTGAGGAAAAAATCATGATTTTTAATTCAAATGTAAAGAGGGTTGATGCCTCTATCAAAATGAATTTTTCTAAAATTTTCGAACCCGTTGAGTGCGGCGGAAGCAATTGACAAAAAAAAACTTCGAATTGCAGTAACCAAGGACTCTAGGAGGGATACATAATTTTTTTTTCGTTCAAGTATGTGTTTTGATAAGTAAAATTTTAAAAGATTTTTTTTGCAATTCCATCATATAAAAATACAGTATAAATGGTTCAAAAAAAAATAAAAATAAAAATTGTATTTGAGAGTGTAAAATAAATAATATGTTTCCCTTATGATGAAATTTTTTTCGAAAAATCATTTTCTCAATTTTCAACAAATTTAATTTTAAAAATATGTAAAAAGGTCTTTTTACGAGTTACCCTGAAAAATCGTATGTGAGAGAAGAAATTGGAATATTGCGTTTAATCATCTTTAATTAATGTTCTAAATCCATTTCAGAGGGATGTTTTCTAAAAAAAAAGAATTTCTTCCTGATTTTTCAAAAAATTGTAAAAAAAAAAAAAAACGCAAAAAGTTACTTTTTTTTAGAAACCCTGAAAAAAAGGTTATCTGCTAAAATTTTCCAACAATGATCACTTTAAATTCATATAGGTATAATAATTCCATATTTTGGAAAAAAAATTCCAAAAAAATTATTTATTGGGTTTTTTGAAAATTTTTGAACTTGAAGTGAATTTAGCAAGTTTAAAAAATTGAATTAAAGAGATGAAATTTTTACCACATTCTTTTGAGGTCACTTTGCAACCATAGCAAAATTCAGCCCACATTAGTGTATCCCTATCGTTAGTTTCACTCATATCAAGAAGACCACGTAGATGGTTGAAACATTGCATATGTAGCATTACAATGTAAAATATGAAATGATTTTATTCACTATTTCAAATTCATTATTGTTATTTTAAACCCATAAACCTTTCGAAGTCGTCCAAAAAAAAAAACCCTTCACAACGTTATCGACTGTCAAGAATGTGAAACAGTGCTACATAAATTTGATCATCATCATCATCATCATCATCATCATCATCGTTATCATCGCGTGCAAATACTACAATACCAACGATTATTCTGCCCAATACTAGAGTATAATTTTTACCAACACACTACACCAGGGTTAAAAAATCATAGCATCAGCATACTACGTAAAATATTAACCGCGAAAGCTCAATACGTAGGTATTAGGTACACACGACTCGTAATTTTACACGAATAACGTGCAAAAGGCTTACCAGAAGTCGGTCGAGGGTAATACGAGGAAATAGAAGAACGAACGATAACGTTGCTTTGGTGCGAATGCGATTTCGAAACCGAACCGTAACCGTGCTCGAGTATTAAATGAGAGACACTCATTTTCATCAATGAACGTTGACATGCCATAGGCGGCATCCGAATGGACGATGCGAGGAATATCGCATCGTAACGTAACGTAACGCGACCCGAACATTTTTCATCCGAAGAGTAATTTGAGAGCGTATTATAGGTTAAATTTAGTGTTTTATTTTTGTCAGGCTGAATACGTATGGCAGCCTATATTCTATACGGTGCGGTGGTTTTTGACGATGGTACTTTGACCGATATGGAATTTAATTAATGTGTTCGTATGTATCTCTCTATACGTATATAACTTTTACCTAGCTAGACGATATTTTATATACCTATCAAGCTCTGGGTTTTGGATATTGTCACCCTGATTATTACGAATTTATACAGCCAGCGTGCGTTGTAGGTACAATTTCATCTACGAGTATTATTCTTCTCATTTCTATCTGTACGTTAAAGTAGAGTCGCCCTAACATTAGTATGGCTGATATTTTAATTGTATGTACTACCAAATACATAGTGTAGCCAGGCTAAGAAATGAATCAACATCAATAAACCATAAAACAGTTTCTCATTGTTGCTGGTTTATATCGATTGTCCTCGTGTATAATACATACCTTTGATTCTGCTCGAGTTCGTTGTTATTACGTATTAGTACATAGTACACGGTATAGCGAAAATCATTGCTTCCGTTCGTATCCAAACCTTCTAATGGGTTTCATTCATATACGTACATTACATAGTATGTAGCTAGCCTAGCTACATATACTACGAACAGATGAGCACAGCACACTCAGTCAATCTACATTCACTACATATAATATTACAGTATAGTATACTCGTACCTTTTGTTTATATACTAGTTTCTTCTATCGTATATCATTTTTTTCTCGCTTGCTCGCTCGCTCGCTTAAATTTATATCTAAAATATTGTCGAAACAACGAAGAATTTTTACTTTGAAAAAATTATCCCTCATATCGTGAAGTGTAAGTATTCTCATCTTTTTGCATGTTCGTGTTCGACTATAATATTCAAAAAATTTTCAACTTATCGATATGTTACAAAGTTTCAAGATGAAAAGTTTTATAGCTAGGTAGTACTTTTCCTGTTCCATATGTATTCTGATACTTTTATATTGTGCGAGAATTTTTCGAAATTTCTTCTCGATTTATTAAATTTTCTTTCAACAGGTTTCGACTCTTCTGTTCATTTTATTTTTCCGCTTTTTCAAAAGAATCACAGTTTTGTACGACGAAAATATATACATACAACTAAAACACATTCAAACATCGAAAAACCTTGTTATAGTTCGATAATTTAAATACCTAATTATACATTCGAATTGAATTTTCAAATTTCTTAATGCGATAACTCAATCAAAGTTGCACAGAAATAAGCTTTATTTGCGATGTTATTCATTTCGTTTCTTTGTAGGTCAAAGCCGTGGCACTTTCTAACACAATTTGTTTCGCTAACCTCGACCAATCGAACCTCAGTTTCTTTAAAAATTTCACAGTTTACGAGATGAAAGAAATTCAAAGTTTAAAAGCTTACGATTACTCATTCCACATTTTGGCACCTTTTAATCAGGCAAATGTTACAAATTGCACTACAATCCCTAACTTTAGTTTTCACACCAACCATCGACCGATCTTGTGTGTCTTAACCCTAGGGGAAGTCGATCTGAACAACTAAATAACTGCAAAGATACTCTCGGCCGAAAAGGAAACTGTACAAATTACAAGGGAAAACGGCGGGGTGAGTGGCTCTTCCAAATCCATAATACCTGTGGAACTCAAAGAACTTATCGGAAAAAGATAAAAGTTGAAAGGAATAAAGTTTAAAACAAGGTCGAGCTCAATTTAGTTTGCAAAGCTATTAAAATAAAACTAAGAAAATTTAATAAAGACAAAAAAGAGAAAACTATAGAGAATATTCTAAATTCATCAGGTAGTTTAAAAAAATTAAAGAAAAGTTCATCTATGGGTACCCAAATGACAACCTATCTAATTGACGAGGCAGGAAAGAAACAATACTCTAGGATAAAAATAAATGAAATTGCTACAGAATTCTACGCTAAACTCTACGACGATTTGAAACCGAGCTATGGGAAAAGATACATTGGTAATAACGCAAAAGAAC